>RJWJ010000177.1:0-113691 GCA_004363605.1 Indri indri
TAGTAGAATGCGTTCCAACCCTATCCAGGAGTATACAAGAGGTGCTATATCACCATTGTTTCTTAAAGCTGAATAGTACTCCATGGTATACATATACCACATTTTACTAATCCACTCATGTATTGATGGACACTTGGGCTGTTTCCACACCTTTGCAATTGTGAATTGCGCTGCTATAAACATTCGGGTGCAGGTGTCATAATGTTAATTTTTGAATAAATGACGCGTTGCCAGGATTCAAAATTCAAAAAGAACTTCCACAGTTGCCCTCCCGACTCCACGCCCCTCAGCCAACCAAAGCGATTAGCTCCCTTGTTAACCCTCCAGAGATAGCTGTGCATCTACAGGCATGAACAAGTGTGAGGCTGTGCCTGGATTTTACACAGATGGTGCACATGATACACTCTGTTCCACTTCTAGAACATTTAATCTCCAACCCAAAGGGAAAGGCTGGCTACGGAACGCTCTGGTCTGGGAGTGAGGACAGGCCCACAGGGCCAGCAGGGCCATCCTTCCGCACACCCGGCAGGGAGTGGTGAGCGGTGCTCATGACTGCAGCACGGGGAAGCCCTGGCGTGAGCGGGTCGCACAGCTACGGAGTGGAGCATCCAGGATCCACCCCGTGTCTGACTCCACAGTCTACGCTGGGAGAGAGTGAACGTAACACTCATTCATTTATTTGTACATGCAAATCCACTGAGATCACGATGTCCCCAGTCCTGTGCCAGTTACACTTACGTACAGGGAAAGGAAAGCGCAGAGTCACACGCAGAAAACTCTTATTACTCTCCAAAGAGTCTGCTTCTAAGGGAAAGGCTTCATCCTGTCGTGTTGCCCGGGATCGCTCTGCACCTGTGCTGGGAAGGGCCTCGTTAGTGTCTGACGGGCTAGTCAATTCCTCCAAGTGACAGCAGCTGCTAATGAGACTGCAATGCTGGGGACATGCCCTGTGCATGCTGGTCAGCTGGGTTTCTCCAGGTGGCCAGGGAGGGCTCCTGTGAGTCCAGCACCCCGCAGGCTACCCTGGTCACCAGGGGCCAGTTGGCGGCTGTGACTGTAATCAGGGCCGGTTTATTCCAGGACTGGTATGTTCCCTGCTGAGATACGGGAGCAGCGAGATGCACAAAGGATTACACTAGGCTCCCCATTAAGGAGACGGTAACAATTAGATGACCAGAGCTTTGTTCATGGCTGACCTACAAAGATCAGGCCCAAGATGAGCTGCCTGCAGAACGCTAGCTCGGAAGACTGCTCAGACCCACCTAGAGCAAAATTTAAAGGCCACAGATACCTGACTCGACTTACTGGGGAATTCACTGCTCTCAGACAGAGGGATGGAGTTAGAAGCAAGCACATCACACCTCCAAGTTACCAAGAATTATTCCAACACCACACAAGCAAAGCAGCAAAAATTAAAGAGAGAGACAGATAAACATTCTGGGATAATCAAAAACAAACCCAAACAGAATCTTCAACCTCATTAACCTTGAACGGTAGTAGAGTTAAGAGAATCCCACAGACTGACACTCTGAATGTCAACTGAGTCAAAAATCAGATCAGAATCCTTGTAACCTTCCATGTACCTGGCAGATTTTCAACACACGTCGGCTGAGCGGAAAGTCCATGGGAGGGATTCGCAGGCTCCTGAAATCCCAAAGTGTGTAAATCTCCCTAAGTGAAGAGCTCTCCTTCAGGAAACAGGCGTTCTCCTGCCTCCGATTAATCAAAACCCAATGATTCCATCCCATCGCCGACTTGGCCGATTGTATTAATCACAACAGCCTCAAAATCTTTCTTATAGGCTAATTACTCTAAAGTAATTAGATCTTAAGTCCACCACAATTAGGAAAAATTATGTGCATGTAACTTCTCTAACATCTCCTTTGCTGATTGCATCTCTCCAAGGACTCCTGAAATTCCTTCCATGGAACTGGGCCCATCCTTCCCCTGCCACATTTTGATTAAGAGAAACTTGTTTGGTCCTGAGGAGCAAGTATGAGCCAGACTTATACATGAAATAACAGGACACAGTGGTAAGAAACTGGATTTTTTGTCTTTTATCCCCCAGGATGCAAAACCAGGCAGGTCCAGGATGGGGAAGGCCTCCGTGTGCATCACTCAGGTAGTAGTTTCTCTGGGTTCCAGGGAAAGGGATGTCAAGTTCACATAGGATTCAGGTACCAGCACCTGGAATTCACCTGGAACTCTCCCCACAGTGATCTTATTCCCACAAACAGGCCCACAGGTGAGTGTTCTCGAGGAAGGAAAACAATTCCAAAAAACAATGAGATCCAGCACCAGGCCAGACCCTCCAAGGAGCAAGACCACTAATTGGCCTGAGACGATAGAACGAAAGGTAAAATCTGTCCTGGAGGCTGGGCCCAGGCTGCACTATTGAGGAGCCCTGTGGCTGTGTGATGGCCGTTCCGGTAGCTGAACTTTGACATCATGAGTATGTCTCCCGCATACCCACTGCCCCCGGGGAGAGTCCCAAGCATGCTAGGGGACAAAGCACAGCTTGCAGGCAGAGCGGGCTGGACTTGGGCCTTACATCCCAGGAGCAAATCCCTACTCAGATCCGAACCTCCAAGATCAGCACCTCCGAAGCCAATTTCTTTGAAAACTCCCTTCGGTCTCAAGGCAATAACTGGTGCGCTCTCTTTGATGCAGGCTGGCTGATGCGCCCTAATGAGAGATGCCTGGAGTCTGGGGACCTGAACGCAGGATGAGAACACACGGTCTGAGGTGTGTGAGCTTCTAATGGGAAGTGAATGTTTGAAGTCAGGGCAGCCCCAGAACATCAAGTTCAGCACACCCAGGAAGACATAAAAAGAAGCTGAAGACGCACGGTTGTCTATACTCGGTCTCCAAGTCTACCAGACTTTCTCAAACTTGCCCTCTTTGGCTGGGTCTCCAAGTTCTGAACTGTAACTTATTCAAACATTCAGTGAAATATTTCTGAGCACCCACAGTGTGTCAAAGCTCTGTTCTCAGCACTGGGACCAGCAGGGAGCTCTTCTGGAGTTTACATTCTCTTGGAAAGACACAATTAACAAGCAAATAAAAAAATAAATAAGGCAGCTATTCAATAGTGAACTTGGCAGTCGTCAGAAAACCTTCCTAAACACTCCAACTCCCCACTTTCTGAGCACACGCGAGGCTTGCACTTCCGCCCCACTCGAGACTGGGGGGCCACGTGTCCAGTTCCCACCAACACGTCTGCGTTCCCTGTCCATGCAGGAGTGTATTTCATCACTAGTGTGAGTCTCCACTTCCCTCTGCCACGGCCACCAGCAACTGTCGACCGAGGTGCTCTTCTGGCCCCCCGAGAGACGATGACAGTCAGAGTCCCCCAGCTGAACCTCGGAGGGCTCACAGTGTGAGTGGGAAACAAACCTTGGTTGTCGTAAAACACTGAGGTTTGGGGGTAGTTTGTTATCACAGCACACAATAGCCCATTCTAGCAGATGCAGAGATAAAGCTGAAGACAAAACAGCACAAAGGATGGGGAGAGAGATGATTTAGACAAAGTAGTGCAAGGAGGACTCTCTGAAGAAGAGATAGTTGGGAGCTGAGACTTCAGTGGTGGAGGACAAAGGGTCAGGGCTCCAGACAAGGGGAGAGCAAGGACAAATTCCCTGAGCCGTAACGTTTGCCATGCCCAAGCACACATGTCCCATCCACGTGTACATGCTCACACAGATGCACTCATGTACCCACTGACGTGCACACATAGAATGCACACACACATGCACTCATACACACATACAACACACATGCACACAACACACATGCACACACACGCACATGTGTGTACATGATGCATAAAATGGACTAAGACAGTACCTATTTTCATTCAACTGGTAAAATCAACACTATACCTGAATAGTGACACCCCAAGGGTTTATAGAAGTGCCCTCTTATTCTTGCAAATACTTACCCTTAGAGACACCCACCTGTGCCTACCCCGTACATCACACAGATAATCTGTTATGTTCTCCAGAGTCTAGCAGAATTGATCCCCTCCACTTGACAATATTAGCACACAAGGGACACAAAATCTCCAGAGATAAACTCCAAATGTGGGAGAGCCAAGTACGTTTTCCAGTCTTGGCATCTCACAAAATCAGAGACCCAATTTAACAAATAAAAATATAGGATGCCCAGTTAATTTTGAATTTCAGGTAAATGACAAATAATTTTTTCATATAAGTATGTCCCAAATATTGTATGGGATAAAGAACATGAAATGGAACATACACTAAAAAAAAAAAAAAAATTCCTGAGTTATCTGAAATTCACATTTAAATGGGCATCCTGTATTTTATCTGGCGATTATCCACAAAATGGCAAGGTCTCTTTCCTCTCAAAGACAGGAAGCTGTTTGTGAATTTCCTGGCCAATTACCAAAAGACAACTTGGCGGATTTCTCAGTCTCGTAAGATGTTATAAAGACCGGATCCCTGACTTTTCTGAACTGGCTGTCCCTTTATTCAAGCTGACACAAGCTGACATAAAACCCTTTCCCCGGGCAGTCTCCATCTGTCTTCTGTTGCTTAGAGGATTTTCTCTGAAACCTTCCTATCCTTACACTTCCCCCCAGTTACCGTAAATCTATTTGTACGTGAAAGACAGGGACAAACTTTGGCGGTCCCAACTCACCAGCACAACCAACACCAGAGACCCATCATGTATCAGCCCCTCGCTGGACACCACGGCACAAGGCCACTTTCCTCGTTTGCTGTGACAAGGTGGCGGAGGATCTGCTCACTTGGTCTTAGGATATCCACGTAACCTCGTGGCCCCTCCTGCTGTTCAGACCTTACTCTTCCTTAACAGTGTCCCGTATTTGTCCACTTTTAGACCGACATCCTACAAAATCCTCCCCCTCACACATTTTTATCCATCCCTACAACACCCTAAATAAACCCCTCCACCTTTTGTCCTCTCCAAGAGGAGGGGGAAGAACCTCAGACTATCATGTCCCCATTTGGGAATGTTTCTTGCCTCCCTCTCCCTTCCTTGAAACACCTTGAAACTAGTGGTTCTCAACGGGAGGCAACTTTGTCCCCCAGGGAACATCTGGCAATGTCTGCAGACATTTTCGGTTGTCACCCCAGGGTGGAGGGAGGCCAGGAGGCTGTTGAACATCCTATGATGGCCAGGGCAGCCCCGCCCCACAAAGAATCATCCAACCCCAAATGCCAATTGTGCCAAAGGTTGAGACACTCTACTCAGATAACTCAAATCTAGAAGTGTTTGTGGATGAGTCCTGTTTGAGAACCAAAGAGGCCATCACAACTCAATCGGCCTTGCTCGAATCCAACCCTCTCCCAAAGGCCAAAATGCCAAATCCGGCCAACTAGGTCCTGTCGGTTAGCTAGAGATAAGAGATCAAACGTCTACACAGACAGCACACATGCTTTGGGGATGATCCGTGATTTGGGTAGGCTTTGGGAGCAGAGTGGCTTCTTACCTGCAGCCAGTACTTCAATTGAACACAATAACCATATCCAAGGACTAGCAGAGGCCTGGATTCTCCCAAAGGAATTGGGTAACTTTACATTGTGTCACTTACTAAAACGCAGTCCACAGAGCAAAGGTTAATCTTTTAAAGATAGATGCTGATTGAGCATTCCCAAGCTTATCATCAACAGGCCCAGGCGACTTTTCCCAAGGATAAACCACAGGACATCTGCATGACATTCAGGCCAGAGACATGATTCACTGGAAATGAAACTAGCGTAAGACTGTGCCAGAGCCTCTTTGGAAGGGACCTCAGTTAACAGTGCTAAGGTTTCCTCTGTAAGGGAGGACTCCAAGCATGAGAACAAGTCCCGACGGACTCTAGTATCTCCAAGTGAATAAATATAGTCCATGGACTCCACAGCCCAGAGCATAACCTCGTCGTAACAGCGAGGACGCAGGGATGCCGGCTTTACCTGTCCCCTGAATGATGCTCTCTGAGACCCTCCACCACGTGATCAGCCTGGCTGGTTTCTAAAACACGGATTGACAAGACATGACACACCAATGGCAATCGCGTGCCTTGTTATGTAATAGCAGCCATTTCTCTGCTACAAAGACCTATATTATCTCTAAGACATGCTAACAACACAGTAAGATGTTTCCAGCCAAAAATAACTATTTGTTTAACTGACTGGTTAGCCAATGAAGGGAGCAGCAGAGGACACTCTGGGTAAACTGGATGCATTTAAATTCCACTGGTTTGTTGACTTCTCCGTACACACACACAAATACACACACACACACACACACAATGGCATATTGCACATATGCAGTGCAATTTCTAATAGCGCTTAACAGAAAAACTACCTAGCCTTCAACTCTTAGCATCCCCATGTGAATTAAATCATCTTTTATTGTTCTTCTAATTATCCTCCCAGCCTTTTGACCAGGATATAGAAATATACACCCTGGTGGGATGAGAGTGTGTATCTAGTTTTAAACACACTGGCTTGTGGGGCCATGTGATCAATTCTGGCCAATGAGTGGTGAATAAAGCAACGTGTAACCGTTCTGGACGGACCATTCGATTGCTAGTGGAGGGATTTTGGAGCCTTCTATCCCCTCCGGCATGGAGAAAGGCAAGAGTCAAGAGGGTGGCTTTTTTGTCTAAACTCACAACAGCGATCAGAGTCCCTTGCCAACTCATGAGTAAGTGTGGATAAGAAATAAATAGGTCTCCTGTTCTCCGTCGTACCTGGAAGTCATGTCTGCCCTGGGCATGTGCCTATTAGCCACCTGGCTGCTCAACCCCTGCTCCTGGTCACCTGCTGAGCAGAAGCTCTTCCTTGAAACAACAACATAAAGCTTGATCAATCAATGGTAGCTTTTCAGAGGAAGTTGAATTCCTAGCCTGATCTGTAACACCTCAGAAATCAATTAAAGTAAGAAAGCAGCTAAAGTTACCTTCAGGTAAAGAGAGACAGGAGCACCTGGCTCAGAAAGAGAGGCCTGAGTAACTTAATACAGAAAAGAAAGAAACACAGAGGGGAGAAGCCAGGACAGCCCACACCATCGCCTGCTGAGGGCTGGCAGGAAAAACACGTGCTTATGGCCCAAGACTCTGCTCAGTTCCCACCCAACTCTCCTCTCAATGGCCCTGTACTCTTATAAATCCTCTGGAATAACAGACGGAACCTTGGACACCTGGAGGGGTGGAATGATGGAGCAAGGAAAGTCTCCACACCTTGTCAAGACAGGACGAAATAAAGTCAGCCTGAAATCATCCTCAAGCTGCCAGCCCCACACCCAGCACAGGTCATTATAGGAAAATACCAGATTCCTACAATGTCCTCAAGTTGGAGAGCATCCTTCAGCAGAAAGTAATTAAGAGCATAATTCTCCAACTTGGGCAGGAGATTGAGCCAAGATTTGAAGTGCTTCCTGCCTTAACACTTAAAGGGCTGCTTGGCTAAGTGCTTCCCTGTGGGCAGCAGCAGAGGGGAGCCAGAAGGGAAGTGCTCCAGGCTCCATGAAGGAGAGAAGGTTTAGGGCATCCCAGGCTGGAACCAGGGGAAGCCCTTCACTGGAGCTCTGGAATACAGGTAAGTGCCCTTCCAAGAGGGAGCCAGTAAGACTCTAGATGGATCGGTGCATTTCATCAACTGTATTGAAGACTTACAAGACTGCCTACATGCATGGTTAAGAAATGTGGGCAGACATGACTAGAGAGGCTTGTTATAGAAAGAGCCGAGGCCGGGCGCGGTGGCTCGCGCCTGTAATCCTAGCACTCCGGGAAGCCGAGGCAGGAGGACAGCTTGAGACCAGGAGTTCAAGATCAGCCTGAGCAAGAGCAAGACCCCATCTCTACAAAAAATAGAAAAATTAGCTGGGCATAGTAGTACGCACCTGTAGTCCCAGCTACTCAGGAAGCTGAGGCAGGAGGATCGCTTGAGCCTAGGAGTTCGAAGTGCTGCAGTGAGCTATGATGACACCACTGCACTCTAGCCCAGGTGATGAAGTGAGACTTTATCTCGAAAAAAAAGAGCTGAAACCTAAGCAATTACAGCAGAGAATGGTCTTCAAGAAGCCCAAGGAGAGAAGTCAGGGTAGAGGAAATTGAAAACTTGACTTGTTCCTAGAGGGGATCCCAAGCTGGTAGGATGAAGGTCTCAGCATGTCTGAGCACCTACCTGAGAATGAAGGCCAAAGAGCATCAGTAGAGCTGACAAAGGCAGAGAATAAGGGAGAGAATCTCATCACATGAGGCCCAAGACCCAGCCAACTCACCACAGTCACCACGATTGTGCCAGTACCAGAGCCAATGCACTCTCTCTGATATTTGGTTAAGCTGATTTCAGCTTCTACTGCTTGCAACAAAAAATAATAATAAATTGATATACTAATACAAGTGTGTTAAAGTCTATCATGAGATAGAGATGCAGTATTTTATGATACATAAGTAGCATTATTTTACTTGCCTCGTAATTTCAACAGTGGTGACTTACACTGGCACTTAACCATATTTCAAGTGACACGTGGGCACAGTCCCACAGAGCAATAAATCTGCATCAAGTGCCGGGCCAACCTCCCTTCCTGACGCCCAGCACTTTCTTCCAAGGGCAGCCTGATCTTTCCAGAAAATGGACCCAAATGCCAGTGTGAGACTTCCCTGAAATGGCTAAATTGTAAACACGATTGCACATCTCCCGACCCCATTTGATAAACTCATCTCGAAATCCAGGAAGGCTATTTTCCAGGGTTTTTCTGTTTCAAAAACTGGAGCTGAGTGGCTGGCATCCCACTATGGTTCAACCGAGCGAAGGACCCACAGAGCTGATGGAAATGCAACTTCGAGAGGACGCGACACTCTGTTGTGTCACAACCTCAGTGGATCTCAATGATTAAGCTCCTTGAGCAGCATTTCAACCATCTTGCACATTAAATGTTCAGAGACGTGCTTTAAACAACTGCAGTAGAGTACTGAGTTTTTAAAAAGGACTTTATATTAAAAGACCAAGACACATTCATGAACTGCCGCCAAAGGAACGCGCAATGTCCTTCCAGCCCTGACATCATTCGAAACATCCTAATCCCGCAGAGCTGGTCTGTCCTTTCTGCCCAGCGTCCTCGGCAGGGGGCTGGTGCAAGGGGAGATGAGCACACCCAGGTATTTCTGCCCACTGCTCAGACGGTGAGCACTGCAGCCTGGTGCATCCGCAGTGGTCCCGGCAGGAGGCGGATTCCGCTCCTATTGGTTTATGGGATAGAATTGGATGAGGGGAGTGTTTGCAGAGATGCGAGCAGGGATAAGGGAACTCACAAGGGATGCTGAGGAACCCAGAGATGAGCAGCAGCAAAAAGCTGTCACCACCCTGAGTGTGAAGGGCCGAAAGAGTGTTCCCAGAAGTCCCTGGAGGGACGCAGCCATGGCCAGAACCATGAGCGCAGACACAGGGGCAGCAGGGAGGACATGACCCAGCCCCTCCCTCTGCCCATCTGCCCTCCGCTCTCCCATCAGTGCCACGCACTGGCTGAGCCCAGCCCGAAGCCAGCAGCAGGGGAACCCCGGGGAAGCCCTCGATGGGTGTGAATCCCTCAAAGCACACAGCAGGGCAGAAAGAGAGGAAGGTGAGTGTGAGTGAGGGGAAGAGAGAAGAATGGGCATGCTTGGTGGGCAGGGTCCACTTCAATGTGACCCTGAGATACTGCCCAGATGCATCTCCCACACCCTCTGTCGGAAAGCGGAAGGGAGGTATATGGAAATGTGAATCCAGTGCAGGTTCTACACATTGAAGACGTCTTCTGGGAGGGTCTTTTCTGCCTTGGCTTGAGTGGTCACTTACCTAAGAATGCCTCTGCTCAAACGCCCCCAGCAGTCTGCTCATGGTTCCAGTGAACTGCGTGCGCACTGTGGAGTGAAAACCTCACAGCGTTGCTGGGAGGATTAAACGAGCTGAAGTGTGGAGCACTGGGAAAATGCGGATGCTTATTTTTTATTGTCAATGTTTCTAGATCGCAGGCGACATTCCACCTGCAGGGACGGGACTTCCTGGCCCCTGACATATCCACGAAGTGCCCCGTCCCTTTTACTCTCTTCCTCCAGGCGCCGTGTACTCTCACTCACAAGGTGCTCTGCAATTCCTCATTAGGCATTTATGCATCCTCAGGGATTCATTTCCATCTCCCTTCCTTGGCTGTAAGCTTCTGAGGGGAGGAACTGAGTCTTTGGTTCACACTGTATCTGTCCCAGCGCCTGACCCGGCATGCAACACATGTGAGATCTGCGGCCTGGCTGAGTGGACAACAGACAGGGTTCTTTCACTTGCGGGGGAGCAAGTCCAGAGAAGCCGGCGCCCCGCCCAAGGTAGCTCGTTTGCCCAGGGATGCACCCATGGCTCCCTTGCATCAGTCGTTTGCCTGCTGAGAAATAGATGCAGTGACCGCGCTCGCCTGGGTGCACGCCAATGCCCAGGAACGAGCAGCCTCAGGTCCCAGTCAGGCAGCTGCACAGTCTCTCTCCCCTTCCCCTCGGATTTCAGGAGACAAACTGACACTGATGCTGCCAGGATGCGTGGGATTAGCTGTCCAATGGCATGAAGCAGGGTTTGGGGGACAGCACGAGAGCCCGCTAAGGAAAAGTTAACCATCAGTCACTTCAGGAGACAGAGGCTGAGCTGCCGCCACAGATGTGAACTGCACACATCACAGTTTGCACAAATGGCCACAGACCCATTCTGCTCCCTGGTCCTGAGAGGCGAGGATGGAGGGGGAACAGGGAACTCCCATAACCCACAGTAACCCGGATCCCCCACGACTATGGGCCACTGTCACTCCAAAGGCGTATCAATCCCCCTTAATTAAATTTTCCCCTTTTCCAGTAATATCCTGAAAATCCAATTTATTAACCTGGTTTAATTGCCATCCTGACAGCTGCCTTTGCAGGCTCCCTCTTACTCTGTGCTTCCCAGAGAAGGATATTGACATTTCCATTTCTGCTCATTAAACAGGTCTGTTTAAATATTGTGCTGCTTTCATCCAAGGCGGCCTCCGGTGAAAGCCCAAAAGAAACCCCTCCATTTCTGCTGCACATGATGCACTTTGATGCTGTATCTTGTGCCCTTGCCAGGGTGCACAGTCGGGGTGAATCGAACAAGCAAATGCCTATGAATCCGTCCAGTCCATGGGTCGCCTGACACCTGGCTAATGGACCGAGCTCAATCAGGCTCACACGGGCCAGTGCCAGTCACAGGAGAATCCCAACTCCACTGTGGGTTCCCTGGTGTACAGGAAGCCACGTCAGAGAGGGTGAAGGTAGGTACAGGGCCCTCGACTCTTGCAGAGGTAATTTGAGACGAATACACCAATGGCACGCGAGCAGCACTATCTGTGTACGCAGCGGACATCACGGTGATGGAGCACATCTTTGGTGACTGATGGCTTTGAGGAGAGTTTACTAACGATGGTCCCAACAGCTCAGGGTTTGTGATCACCCAGACGGCCTCACCTGGGTTTATCTTTATTGCATTAGTAGTTTACTGCTACATAACAAATCATTCCAAAATTTAGGAGGTTAAAACAATAAACATTTATTGTTTCGAAGGTCTGGTGGGTCAGGAATTTGGAAGCAGCTTGGCTGAGTGGTTCTGATTCTTTCATGAGGTTGCAGTCGAGATGTCAGCCGTCATCTGAAGGCTTCACTGGGCTGGAGGATCCACTTCCAAGGTGGCCCCCCACGGGCTGTAGTCAGGGGGCCTCAGTTTCTCAGCACGTGGGCCTCTCTGCAGAGCTGCTTGAGCATCCTCATAATATGGCAGCTGACTTCCTCTAAGACGAATGATCCAAGAAAAAGCAAGGAGGAAGGTCAGCTGCCTTTTGTGACCTAGTCTTTGAAGTCACATAACATCACTGCCACCGTGTAGTACTTTATAAAAGTGAGTCGCTAAGTCCTGCCCACACTAAAGCGGAAAGAAATTAAGTTCCACCCCTTGAAGAGAGGGTATCAAAGGGATTTGTATGTATGTTTTAAAACTACCTCGGGCCTACTGAGCAAAAATCAACTGAGCTGAGCTCAGAACTTTGAGGCTAGACAGAACTGGGTATGAATTCCCCATCTGTCATAGTTACCCTGGCTTTAACCTCTTCACACCTCAGTTTCCTCATCTGTAAACAGGATAACATCTACATTTCAAGTTACTGTGAGAATTTAATTAGATAATATATAATATGTAACATATTCAACAGTGTCTGGCACACAGTAAGAATTCAACTCATCACTGTTAATATTTTAATTAGGAGTGAAGAAGAACCACGTAGCATTCTTTGCACAATTAATCTCTGGCATAACTTCTCCCAACATAACTAAAACATCATAGGTGGAACTTCTATAGCTAAACGACGATTATTTTTTTTAAATTTGTAACTGATAAGTTTTAAACAGTGTCCTACAAATAACAACATGATATAAAATCATCAATGTCCCCAACACCTTCTGATTGCACTATGACACATCCAGTGTCCAAAAGTCAAAGAAGTCTTCAGGTACGTTCTGCCTTCCAGAACCAACTGAGAATTACACTTCAGCTTTCTTCCACCTTGGACCATTGAAACTGGCTACTTCTTTAAGGAGCATTGGTCCAGGCATCAAAATTCCCAGCTTCTGGTATGAGAACAATACTTATACTAATAACAGACATTTGCCATATGCTAGTTGTGTACTCTCAAATAAGTTATGTAACTTCTCTTAGCCTCAGTTTTCTCGACCATAAATGAAGGTGCTGAATATCTGATTTCTCATATTCTGTCAGGCTCTAACTGTCCGAATTTATCTGTCTGTGATATCTGACATCGGATAACAAGAAAGCTCCTGTAGGCAAACCCAGAGACAATTAAAGAGATATTTGCACATGCAAATGGACTCCTAATTGCAAATGGATTGCTTTAGAGAAAAAAGGCCTCTCAGGACCAATGTCTGGCAAAAAAAAAACAACAACAACAACAACACTGATTGGTATAAATAAATCCATATTTACATACGATAAAACCAATTTCTTCAATTCAGTCTTATTCTTAATAACTAAGATCTTCTTAATAGAATAGAATGTCATCTAAAATGATGAGTTTTGTCCCTTCTCATCTGTGTTAGTTAGGTTTCTCTATGTAATGAAGCACCCCAACATTTAGTGGCTTAAAACTACAGTCAGCTGTCCGAAAGTTGACCACAGGTGCATGAGTACACGAGCCAAGTCTGGAAAAGGAACTTCTCAGCCCAGCCCAGCCCAAACTGCAGACCCAGATAATTATCTGCTAAGTAAATGGTTGTTATCTCAGACAACTTCATTTTGGGGTGATTTGTTATGCAGCAAAAACTGACATGTAATCTTTATAACTCACTTCTTTTCCCTGTCTTATTGCCTTGGCTAGACATTCAGTATGATGTCAGAGCAGTGATACTAATAGCCTTCCTTGTCTTTTCCCTAAATTTGATTTCCTATTAAGTATAATGTTTATTTTAAAGTTCTGGAAAACACTCTCTATAAAATCAATAAAGTTTCTATTTCTATTGTGCTAAGAGTTTTTACATAAATTAGGAGTTAAAATAGAAGCTGTTTTCATTTTCTAAGCACCAAGCAGCCCTTTGCAGACAAAGGGAAAGCTTCCTCAAGGAGGCCACTTTCAGGACATACTGATTAGCTTTCAGTGGAACAGACGAGATCAAGACGTAGGAAACACTTAAGTAATAATACAGGACAGCATATGATCCAACGATAAACATTAAAGGTATAAACTCAAGTTCAACAGAAGTTCAGAGGAGAAAGCGAGGCTGGCTTTTTTTAAAAGGTAAAAGATGGAAACAAGCATTTAGGAGAGAGTATAGCAAGAGACAAAGACACAGCAGAAGGGTGGAAAATGGCAAAAACATGCTTGGCAAATGTGTCGAGGCCATGCTATGTGTTCACCTCACCATTTCTTTTCCCCGGGCACATGCAAAGGCTGTGCCTCCCAGCCTCCCTTGAAGCCACGTCTCTGCGTACTGACCAATGAAAGGTGGGCAGAGATAATAGAAGCCACATCCAGCCCTGGCCTTTGAGAACATCTTGTGAGATCTTCCAGGGTTGCCATGGAAACTTCAAGGATGGCATAGCAACAAGCACAGTTTCCAGATGACATAGACGTGGGACAGAAGCAGCCAGGATCACCGATGACTACTTGGACTTGTTTGTAGCTACTTGGATGTGGCTCAGAAACTCCATCCAAGCCTCATTAGACTGTGTTCCACCGCTGAAATAGAGGGTTATTTGTTAAAGCAGCTAACATTAATTACCCTGACTAACACAAAGAGCCATAATGAGTGGAGTTCAAAGGGTTCAATAATATCCTACTAAATTCCTTAGTGACAAGCCGCTTTGTGCTATACCCATTGGCCTGGAATTCTGGCCTCCTGCTTCCTATTTGCAAAGGCAGACTTCATTTTGGGATCTAAGGAAGAAAGAGCCCTCTTGCACTTCCCTGGGAAAGGAGATGTATCTGTTGTAGTAAACCAACATCCACCAAAGCTGTTGAATAATAGGGCCATGAAGTTTGTGCTAAATAGTATTTCAAAGTAAAAGGTAGAGGACAGATGAGAACTTCAGCAGTCAAAGGTAACAGAGTTCAGGCTCCCTACAGTTTTGGAACAAATTTCAAAACAACCACCACCGGGAAGGGGAAAGAAAATGATGCCACCAGCACTGCACACATTCTTTGAGGTCTTCAGACTGTTCAGTTCCCACTCAGTCCCCTTAACTTCAGCCAGGGGAGTAACATGAGCTGAACACACCCCAACAGTGGCTCCACCACAACAGAAGAGAGGCATTAAATCCAACGAAGACAGTAAATCAGTCAAAAAAAATTAAGACAACCAAGGATTATGCAACATTTTTCTCCTGGAAACTTTACAGTGACCAAACCCCCCGAGGGTCCTTACAGCTTCATATTTAGAAGACAATATCATTCAATGGCAAAACAATGTTCTGGAGGGTAGATCAAGAGTAATTTTGCAGCCCTCCATGCCTCTAATATCAATTCTCAAAGCCTTTTAGTAACAAAATACCAAAATCCACTAAGAGCCTGTATTCCTTCAGACCCAGAATTTTTCACGTCTGCAGCAGAAACATGTGAGACTAACCACCTTGTTCTAATAAAATCTCAAAAATATATCTCTTGGTCAGACTATCCCGACTTACCCAGGGTCACACAGCCAGCAGACGGGAGGGCCAAGATTTAAACCCAGGCAGCAAACACCACAGTCCTCGCTCGTCACCAATACACTATTATGCGGTGCAATAACACACCAACAACACAGCGCTATAATCCACTAATAATGTGATACAACACGATAATACACTGTAACAAAGCAGGATTATACCTGATTTTACATTCACACCGTCTTCACTGAGAAATCATTCTATTAATAGTTGTTTCCTCACCAGATTCTCATTGCTCAAATAACTGTCCTAATACACACAAACACGCATGCATGCACACACATGCACAGACACATGTATTATTTTCTCAGTCCCAGGAAATTCTAACATTCTTGCCAATACTTAAACTGCAGGACAAGTAGATTCTGTGGTTGAAAGCTAGTAGGAAAAAAAAAAGAAAAAGACATCCAGGTGGACTGTAGTTGTCTCTTAGAATCGAAGATGGGGAGAAGCAGAAGCTTGGAGTAACTCCGTTTGCAGTGAGTGGAGTGAGTCCAGCAGCCAGTGGTAGCCACGTAGGGTCTTTACTTTCAGTATAACCTGCCTAATATTGTCATAGTTAACACTTAAAATTCAGATTTCAGAGCTCTTCCAGAGGATATACCCAGAGCTGTTAATGCAACGGATGGAACCACAGTAACTTTGAAGAGCTCTAAAATGAGATCTTGGCTACAGTTATTGGTAAAAGAAGAGTAAACCAATTCAGTTTGGTAAAGATTTGTTGGGTACTGCTAAGAACCAAGTCCCAGGTTTGGCCTAACAGGGAGGAGGAGGAATTAGACCTAGCTCCGGCACTCAGGAAGTCTCAGCTAATTATATTACAGTGTGCTGATATTTCTAGGAGCAGTAACACTGTGTGGGCAGCACCCAAAACTCAGCAATTAACACCACTGGTGAGGACCCATGGGAACAAGCCAGAGTGTGGAAGGACAAGGGGAATTTTGCAGAGGTGAAAAAGGGAAGGAAGAGAAACAATATGCAAACGGAGCTCATTTCGCCATCCCACTTTGCAGGAGTCAAAAATGTGAACCTACAGTTAAAACAGAAGGCCATTTATAGAATGTCAATTAGAATGTGCACACAAGAGATAGCCAGACTGATTTTCTGATTAAGTGGAAATCAAAGAAGACTTTTGGTCTTCTTTTATGAATAACGTCCAGGACATTGCCCTGCAACGATCCTCTGGCCTTAGTAAAAAATAGTCAACTGAAAAAGGACACCCTCCCCCAATGTTTCAGAGCCATTATTCTGACTTTAATAGTGAATCAGTTAGTGATCTTTGGTTGTAAGCATCAGGCACTGACTCTAACTTGAGCAGAATTTGTTGAATTTTTTGGAAGATACCAGCTCGCAGGTTAAAAGAAAAGCTGAAAAAATAGGTCTCAGGAATGGTAGAGACCAGGGTGTCTCTGGGAGTCTGGGTAACATAACAAATGAACAGCCTCGCCAGTCACAGGCAAAATTAGTATGTTCATACTGTCTCAGCCAAGCTCACGTAAATCTACCCCAGACTCGGAGTCCCAGAGGAAAGCATCTGATTGGCTGAGCATTGGTCAGACCCCCACCCCCTGGTCAGGGCAGAGTAGGACACCTTGATTTATAGTCCCACCCCTAATGCTCATGCTAAGACAAAGACGCCCCCCAGAAGGAAAGCAAGGAGATGCTACCAAAGGAAACAGATACGGACGCTGAGAGGCCCAAACCCAACGGTGTCCTCACCATACCCTCTGTGCACACAGAAAGCAGAGATAAGGTTACACAGATAAAACCCAACAAGAAGGGTGTCTTAGGGGTGCCTAAGGGAGTCGGCTCTTAGTGCACTCCCCTGAGAAAGACTCCACGTAGGTTTGGATTCCAGCAGCTGTTTGTGCCGGGTCATCCTTCCTCCCTGGCTACAGCTGATGCAGCCGGAGCAACATCTGACCCATGGGAAGCCAATCCATTGGCTGACAAATCTGGTTTCCTTTTGGTAAACTGAGTTTCAAGTCACAGAGAGTAAGATTGAGAGATGAGTTGCTATTAAGGGCAGACCCCTAAAGTGAGTTTCCAGGAACTCCTTCCTCTGCGGTCTTTGGAAATACCCTTGGTTTTGACCTTCCTGAGGCCCAGTCATTCAAATGGTTATTTCGTGAGATAACCCAGCATACTCTCAATAAATCCCCCTTTTTGCTCATGCCTGGGTTTGTCCTCTTCTGAAAGCCATAGTCCCTGGTTAGTCCACGATAAAAATGTCACCCAGACCTCAGCTAACAGGAAGACAGATACCAAATGACCTGGTGTTTCTCTTTGCAAAGAACAACTCAACCAGTGCACAAGACCAAAATACTTTTATCTTCTCTTTAAAAGGAAGCAAACTAAAAATCCAAGCTACCCAGATAAGTATGTTTGAACTTTACCCAAGATCTCAAAAGTTGATCAATATTAACTAAAGTTGAAAGAATGAATGTAAGAGTCCCAACACCAACACCTTAACAATTTTGCCTCAGAGTCGGAAAAGAAAAAAAAGTAGGTTCCTGGAGGAAAAAACTAAAGGGATTTTCTTGAGAAAGAAAAATCTGGAGAAGGAAGAGTTAACCATCTTAGCTAAAGGACTCTTCAGAATCCTCTCTCGTGAGGAAAGGGGTGGATAGAGCCAGACAGAGAGAACATGTTCCGTAAATCAGAATAATTGCATTACTTGGCTGTCTGCGTGGCTCAGTTTTCTCACGATAAATTGTTTAAATTATGATAAGATCAGTTTTGAGTTTGAATCTTTTCATAATCCATTTAGACACCTTTAAGTGAAAGTAAAATATATTATACTCTAAAAAAAGGGAGATATACATATATATATTCAGGTTTGATCCGAAACCCAGTGAGAAGTGTACAGTTGATAAAGACATAAATTATCATTTGCATGGGGCCGATAAGAGAATATCGATTCTAATAGAGCCAATATTAAATCAGAATTGCAGTAATGCCTTCCTGAGCCTGATTATAAGTACCCAGGCAGCCTGTGCTGAAGTAGACTTGGCACCCAGTATGTTAAGATAATAGGCTACCTTCCACCAACAACTGCAGAACAGGGTGGCGAAGACGCCGCACAAATTGCTGCTTACCATTTGAGCCTCATCTATGAGAGAATGAAGCTCAGACTCCATTCTGATTGCCCACAAAGCTGCATCTGGGAAAAAGACCAACTCTGCACAGCCCCACTCCCTAGGAGACCCCATCCCAACTGGCATTCAAGCCTGAGCATTAAGGTATCTGTTATTGTTATTACTATTTTCAAAAAGTCAATCCTGGAAACAGTTTGGCAATTCCCCAAAAAGTTAAACATAGAATCACCATATGACCCAGAAATTCTTCACTTAGGTTTGCACCCTTCCCGCCCCCTCCACATAGAAAACAGGCACTCAGAACACATCCTTGAACATGAATGGTCACAGCAGTGCTATTCACAATAGGTCAAAGGTGGAGATGACCCAAATGCCCATCAACAGATGATGGATTAATAAATTGTGGTTTACGCATATGATGGACCGTTATTCAGACATAAAAGGGAATGAGGTTCTGATCCATGCTATGACGTGGATGAACCTCAAAAACGTTACACGGAGTGCAAGACGCCAGACACAAAAGGCCACATGTTGCACGGTTCCATTCACATGAACCATGCAGAGCGACTGAATCCGTGGACACGGAATGCAGATTGGTGGTCACCAAGACCAGGGGTGGAGAACGGGGAGCAGCTCCCTAACCGCTTAAAATGTTCTGGAACTAGTCAGAGGCCGTGGTGGCACAACACTGCAAATGCACTAAATGCCACTGGGTTGTTCACTTTAAAATGGTTAATTCCATGTTATGTAAATTTTAATTCAACAGAAAAAAATAACTTTCCTTACCAAAAAAGTCAGTCTCTTCCATTTTTAGAACAAATCAGCTCATATTACCCAAGTTTTCTTTTTTTTTTAATTTTTATTTCAGGACATTATGAGGATACAAACATTTTGGTTACATTTTATGATTTTGCCTCACCCAAGCAAGGGTTAGAGGCATGCCCTTCCCCTCTACAACACTCACCGCATCCATTACTTGCGAGTTTACCCCCTCATCCCCTTAATCCCTGGAGAATATTACTGCTGTGTGAGCACCATAGTGTTGATCAGTTAGTGCCAATTTGGTGGCGAGTACAGGTGGAGCCCATTCTTTCGATCTTGTGATACCTCACGTCGGAGGATGGGCTCAAGCTCTATCCAGGAAAATATAAGAGGTGCTAGATCACCATCATTTTTTATAATCGAGTAGTTTCCATTGTATACATATACCATATTTTAATAGTCCACTCATGAATTGACGGGCACTTGGGTTGTTTCCACATCCTTGCAATAGTGAATTGTGCTGCCATAAACATTTGGGTGCAGATGTCTTTATTATAGAATGTCTTTTGCTGTTTTGGGTAGATGCCTAATAGTGCTATTGCTGGATTGAATGGTATTTCTATTTTTAGTTCTTTGAGGTATCTCCAAATTCTTTTCCACAGAGGTTGCACTAATTTGCAGTCCCACCAGCAGTGTAAGAGTGTTCCTGTCTCTACACATCCTGGCCAGCATTTGTTGTTTTGGGATTTTTTGATAGAGGCCAATCTCACTGGGGTTGGGTGACATCTCATTGTGGTTTTGATGTGCATTTCTCTAATGATTAGAGATGTTGAGCATTTTTTTTATATGTTTGCTGGTCATTATTCTGTCTTCTTTTGAAGAGTTTCTGTTCATATCCTTTGCCCATTTATTGATGGGGTTATTTGATTTTTTTCTTGTTGACTTTTTTAAGTTCTAGATAGATTCTGGTTATCAGCCCTTTATCAGATGTGTAGAGAGCAAATTGAGGCCCAGAAATGTTAAATAACTTGTCCAATGGCACCCAGCTACCTAGTAGCAGAGCAAAGATTCAAACTTCCTGGGTATCCAGGGATTAACATTGAGGCTTTTTCAAAATACAATTGTTACACTACCAAAAAAGTAGTTTAGAAATGTTTCCTCTATCATAAATGACATTAGCTAATTGGAAAATCATTTCAAACCAAAGGGCACTGCAGATTATTGCCAATAAAAGTGAGCGAAGTCTCATTAAGGAGATACAGTGACATGGAAAACATCACAATTCTTTTTCGCAGCAAAACTACTGTAATTAAGAGTGTAACTGTAACACAGAGTGTGCCTGTGTTATTTAGCAAAATAAATAATTACCCCATGCCCTTGAAGCTGATTACTAATTTGAGCATTGGGCTAATATTCTAGTCTGGAAATCAATCCCAGAACTCATACTCAGGGCAACTGAGTAACTTAAAGCAATCACAGCGCCACACCAAGATTGCCTGGTGTACCTCTGGCCGCCCATGCAAATGATGCTGACGGATGCTTAGACTGGCCTTCATTGTGAAGAGCAGAAAGTTACCATGTCAACGGCCACTGTGCACCTGCTCAGCGCCAGGCCCTGTGGCCGATGCTGTGTGTACAAGGGCGACACCGTCCCTGACCCTGGGAAGCCCACAAGCCCACATTGGCTAAGAAGCACAGAATCCACCTGGGACAGTGACAAGTCACAGTCTGTATCAGTGAGGACCCAAAACAGTTTCAATTCATCAAACATTAAAACCAGATATGGGAACAAACAAGGAAAGCCGTGGCTACCACCTGCGCATCCCCCAACCCAGAAGCTAAAGGCACATTAAACATTCTGGACCATGTCAGAAAAAAGCCCACAGAGCCCAGACAGCCACCTGTCTTCTGGCAGCAGCCGGGGGCTCAGTGACGTCCTGCTCTGAGCAGACGTGACCCCTGCCTGGGAGGCTGCTCAGCTGCTGTCAGGTTAATACTATTTACCATTAGCTTTGGGGCAACCTTTTACATGGATGGGTATTAACAGAGCCTTTCCTGGAACCAGAAAAGGGATAAATTGCCCTCCATTCCCCACCCTTCTAATTCTACTCCTCCCAACAAGGAGAAACTCGAGGTGGGTCGTGGCTCCAGAGCTTCCCGTCAAACCAGGGAGAGCTGAGATTCCCAGGACTCTGCCGATGAGTGACTGATATTTCTCATGTTAATTTCCCTCCAGATGCGCAGTCGTGGATTTCCAAAGACAACCAGCCCAGACCATCACAATCATAAATAGAGAAAATGCAACAGAAATAAAATTGATTTTATAAACCAAAAAAGTGAAAAGTTATCAACACAAAAGAGGGGGAATCTATAAACAACTAAGAGAGAACTGAGGGAGAAGACATTTGATTGAGAAATGCAGGTCGCGCTGTGAGCACAGCCCATCACCACCCGCTCCTGCTGTGGCAACTCAGACCACAGCATGAGTTCCCGCCCCCGTCTGCAGGGATGGCGGCTGATGGAGGGACGATGAATATTGTGCTTGAAAAATATCCTGCCACTAATGACAACCCATTTGCCTTGTAAGGAGGATCTGAGTAAAGTAGTCTGGGTCAGGAGAGCACTGAAAGTATCGAGTGGAAGTTTTATTTAGCACAGAAGAAGTTGTTCAATTGCTTTTAGTGTTTTAATGTACTTAATACTGAGGAGATAAATTCTTACCCTACAACCTTTAAAGCAGTTGGAATGGTTCGAATATGATGCTGTGACCACGGCTGAAAGTTTCAACATCAAGGGACCAGAGAAAACCCCATTCTCGGGTTCCACACTCCATCCTAAGCTGAGCTACTCAGCTCATGAGCACACCCTTGGATGAGGACTTTCAGCTCAGGCTCCATCCCAGGGGCCCTGTTTTTAGCCTCAGGGACACTTCTGCCTCCTGATCTGTTCCGTCTCCCACGTAGATCCCCGACTCCTGCTGGTTCCAGCCAGACTCATCCTGGAATCTCTGGCCTCCTCCCTCTCGTTACATCTTACTGACCTTGCCTCATGACTGGCCTCCATCTCCTGTTCTTCACAGCCCACCAGTGATCACCTGAGACACATGTCCCATCCTGCCACGGCTCTCTCTAATCCCCGCCCTATGCTCAGAGCAGGCTGTGCTGTCCATGAGGAGGACACTTGGGTCACCTCATCCCCACCTGCCCTTCCAGGCCCAGCTCCTGCCACTCCATCACACTCACCTGGACATGCACACCTGCGGGCCTTCCATCATGCTCACTTGGACATGCACACCTGCAGGCCTTCCATCATGCTCACCTGGACATGCACACCTGTGAGCCTTTGTGCCACTGTTTCCTCTGCCCCAGGATGCTCTTCTTCCAGCCCTGCCTAGGCAGCTTCACAGTCACCTACGTGATCCTCTCCCCAGTCCAATTGGCTGTTCCCTCCTCCTGGCCTCCTAGTGGATGTGTGCAATGGCCTCACCTCTCAGAGTTGTAAACACTTGGAGAGTAGGAATTGCATTTTATTCTGTTTCCCCAGGCCCCTACAAGGATCCCACCCAAACTAAACACTCACATTCTTGCTGAAATGAATAGTGCCCAGGTGAGCTGCAAGAGCTGTGAATAATAAGGAGATCAAGGAACCCAGAATGCAAACCCCAATTCCAGATCTGAGCACAGGACACCAATTTACCCTACACCCATTTAGAACATAAAATGGTAGAATTAAATTGGCAAACATGAGTTGGAAAGAAAATCTCCAAGCCAAACAAAATCAGGAGAAAATAGACAGTCTTGGGGGAGAAACCAGTGGGTCCCCAAGAAGCACATGAAAAGGACAAGGTGGCAGCTGAAGGCATTTCCCCAGCAGCTCCTCCCATCCACGGCCCCTTGTCCCTGCTGCACGGGCAGCTCCGTTATCAGAGCGAGTGAATAAAAAGCCCTGAGTCACAAAATGAGCAGGAATGTCAGAAGGGCAGCTGCAGAGAGGCGGAGGAGCCCACCCGGGACCACCCCAGCCTAGGCCTGCTTGCAGGGGGAGGGGGAGCTGGTCCTGGAGGAAGATGGTTTGTGTGTCTCCAGGGTGAGGAAAAGACAACCACAAAGGAAACAGAACAGCTGAGTTCCAGAGAGGGGTCCCGGCCGAAGAAGGGTGGAGACGTTAAATGAATAAAACATACTTTGCTACCAAAACCATAAATAAAATTCAGAAAGTTCAGACAAGGTTTGTGGGTCCACAGGCTTTTCCAAAGCTCCTGCCTTGTGCCAGTCTCTGAGGACAAAGAGACGGTGCCGCACAGTCTCTGCCTCCAGGGAAAGACCCGCGAATAAATAAGATCCGATGCAGTGCCACGGATGGCAGAGCAGGAGTGGGCCCAGGACACAGGAGTAACTCGCAGGAGAGAGCAGTAACGAGGAAGGTTTTTCAACAGACAAAAGTCTGTACCTGCATCTCCCCTTTAGAGCTGAGGCTCCCCTGCAGGCAGAGCCCCGCAGAGGGTGGAGAAAGGATTGATACCCCCTCCCCAGACACCAGCTCCCGGAGGCAAGGCCCCTGGTGATAAGTGTCCTCTGCAGCCCTGCACCCCTCAGGATCCCTGACTCTTGAGTCCTTCTTGCAAGGAGATGTGTTTAGACTGTTCCCCAGGAGCGGTTTTGGAAGCATCGGAAATGGTGCACAGTTATGAGCACACAGCTGGTGATCAATAAATGCAGGTTTAACTGTAGTGGTCTGGGGACTCATCCTGGCCGTCTTCCCAAGAAAGCAGCCTCATTTTTAAAACCAGAAGCACATCGGGCTCCTTTTCACCTGGTATCCATCAGATAGGCCAGGGTGTGCTGTGTAGCTAACAACCCCAAAACTCAGGGTGGATATAAAAATAAAATTCTATTCCTCACGTGCATGCCGTTACATGCCGGTGGGGATCAGCAATGTGCACTACTCCAAGAGTCACAAACTGCAGCCCGTGAGCCAAATTGGGCCTGCCGCCTGTTTTCATAACTGAAGTGTTAATAAACACACACCCTCATTCGCTTACCGCTGTTATGCCACGATGGTGGAATCGAGTAGTTGCAGCAGAGCGTGGCTTGTAAAGCCAAAAATATTTACTACCTGGCCCCTTACAGGAAAAGTGTGTCAATTCCCTGCTCTACTCCAGGTCTCTTCACTCCAGGACCAATCACCCAAGGGAAGAGTTCTGGAAAGTTCTGCAGCAGGAAGTAAATGCTCTGCATGAAAGCAGCACATGCAACTTCCAGTTACAATTCATTGGCCAGAAACCATCACGTGGCTCCACCCAACCACAAGGGGGCTGGAGGCCTGATAGAAATATTGGTGAACTACCTGGGTGGTGGCAAATTATTGGTGATTACACACACCTTCAGATCCGCCCCCACTTTCTTAGCACACTGACTGCCACATGAGTTGTATTTAACTCAAGCAAAATCCTGCAAGTTGGTTGGTGAAAATCTTACCTGTTGATGTTCTTATTGTTACAATTAATATTGATCATTCTAAAAACATGGATTGCATTGCATATAATTCATGCATAGAAAACAATAAAAAATAACAAATTAGAAAGGATCATTTTGTTTTAACAAAATACCATGGCCTCAGGGGGAAAAAATTTTCTTTTCTATTGTGGCAGTCGATGTGTTAAAGAACTCTGTAACCTTTGAAAATAATCCATCCCAGTCAACCGACGCGTGGAAATGATCTGGTCCAATAACCTTTTCATGAAACTCAGAAAATAGTAAAGGACGAATAAAGTCACCCACCTTCCCCCCCCAAAAAAAATCATACACACTTCCTTTCTTTGATTAGTATTTTTTCTTGTTCAAACCTCTAGTCGCCAACATATCCTTGCAAATTTCTCTCAACCCCTTTAGGAGAGTCCTCTGTGCCTTCCCGGGCTGGGCAGAATTTCAAATCTGATTTACTTGAGTCGCTAAGCACAAGCTGTGATTCCCACAAATGTCCCTAAATAACAGGCTTTATCTGCGTCAGCACTTTGTTCTTGCCTTGAACTAAGCCCCTCAGTCCCCAAGATAGCATTTACCGCTTTTATTTTATGTTTCTCCACTTTGTTCTCCTCCCCGCCTCTTTCTCTCCCCTAGCTGGGTCTTTATTCTAACTCCTTCCACCGCTCCAATTTCTCCTGCCTCCCTGTTCCCACTCCTGAAATGTGTGGTGCCTCTCCTCCACCCCAGACCCCTCTCTGACTCCCTAATTAGGAATCACTCCAGAATTCCCTTGAATCATCAATGGTTGTTTGTTTTCTTCTATTAAACTCAAACTGCTTATTTCTTCTTTTAATACATAGAGCACCTTCTGTTCAAATTGCTTCAGGGCCTTGGATGGTGAGGTGTATTTTAAGTTTTTTATGAGTCCAATTCGGCGTAGATGCACTTTAAGTTCTACATTTCGAGTCCTCTTATTAGCTTCACGGAGGGGGAAAAAAAACTATCAGCGTACGGCATTTAAAATTTCACTTCTCAACCTAGAGATGGTTCACAGTTTCTGTTGTGATTGCAAATAAGCACCAAGTGACACATCACGGCCACTTGTTAAAGAGGAAAACGGCCAAGGAACCGAGAAAGTACTCAAATGCGAAGTAAACAAAACTGAGAAGTTTAACAAGATCACCCGGAATGCAATGGTTTCTGTCTCCCTAAAACTGTATTTATAAATGTTTCCCTACGAGATAAATAAGCAGATTTCTGGATGACAGAAATATTTTCTCTTTTAAGCTTTAAGAAAGATGTTTGCTGTCACAGCTCTGTCTCTGTAAATGCCTATAGGAAAGACCTTAAATTACTGAAGAGGCCGGGCTAACTGCTGGCACTTGGTTTCGATACAGAGGGAATGTCCCTTCTCATCACCTCCACGTACGGTGAAATGCTGGGAATAACCAGGAATGCCTCACGCACACGTCTGGGTCTAGGCAGGTGCTGCCTTTGCCATCTTTCTGCACAACTGCCGCCATGGACGGAGAGCGTCATGATGGAGAATGGACCACGGAGAAAAGGTGCAATGAATTCGATGCCAGCATCCTTATTTTTGTTATTGCGTTATTCTCGATGCCAGATCAAAGTCGGGCTGCAGTGCTTTTTAACTGCAAAGTTGTCATATAACGATAGCTTTGCTGACTGTTTCTGAAAACAGAAACTTGGTGTTCATCACAGAACATCGTCTACCTAGGTGGGTCTAAGCCAGAGCCCAAAAATCTCTGTTAAGACGCACCCTACTTGAAAGCGCCATTCAGCTGTCCAGAGCCGTGTGCAGAAGCAATACAATAGCAAATTCAGCAAGGACAAGAGATGGCTTCTGTTGGGTCTGGCCCTGTTCCTAGGGTAGGGGATTAGGACAAGCTGCCCTAACAGTAATTACCAAGGCAGGGGCAATCCGAGAGAGCTCTGTGATTGGCCATGGCACGGTGACAAGCAGAGTCGGCACACACCAGCCTGAGAATTCCTGTATTCTCTGGGGTCGGGTGACAGTTATGTGTCCCTACAAAATGGCAGGTTTGAACAAGCTAATGTGCATTTGGAATCTGTGAGAGTAGAATGTGAATAGAGAATACAACATGAAATATCTCTCAAACTTGGTCACATTGGCGGTTGTTTCATGGAACATCTCTAGACAGACTAATAAACTGTCATTGACACCAAGGAAATGCTAGAGAAGCTTTCAGTGATTTTTTTTTTTTTTTTGCACCTGGTTTTCGATGTATAATTTACTGTCAAGTCAAAGGTCTTAAGCAACAGTGATACTAATCTTTCCAAAGATTAAATTTCATCACGATCTATAGATTTAATGTAATCTCAGCCCAAATCCCAGCAAGCTCCTTGGTAGAAATTGACAAATGGATTCCAAAATTTATGTGGAAATCAAAAGGTAGAACAGCAAAACAATTTTGACACAGGAGATAAAAGTTGACGAGTTTATACTCCCTGGCTTCAAGATAATCAAGATAATGTGGACAAACAGACATACAGCTCAATGGAGGAGAAGAGAGAATAGACATAGACTCATAAATATACAGTCAACTGATTTTCAACAAAGGTGTCAAGGTAGTTCAATGGGGAAAAAAATGGCTACTTTCTTTTTAACAAATAGTGCTGGAACAATTGGCAGAAAAAAGTGGTCGGAAAGAAGTGAGGGAGCTGGAAGAAGAAAGAACAAAAAGAAAAAGAATAGAACTGGACCTGTAACTCGTGCCCAATATAAAAATAAACTCTAATGAATCATAAACCTAAACATTAGAGCTAAAACTAGAAAACTCCTCTAAGGAAATATAGTACAAAATCTTTGTGACCTCAGGGAGGATAAAGATTAGGATATAAAGATTATAAACCATAAAATTAAAAATTGATAAACTGGACTTCATCAAAATGTAAAACTTCTGCTCTTAAAAGGCACTGACAAGAAAATAAAACAGAAAGCCAAGGACTAGGAGAGGATGTTTGCAAAACATATATTTAATAATGGACTGGTATCCACAATGAAAAACAACTGTTATAACTTTATAATTAGAAAACAAACAGCCTGATTTTTTAAATGGACAAAAGATTTGAACATATATTTCCCTAAAGAAGATACATAAATGCCAAATAAGCATAGGAAAAGATGCTCAAAATACTTACTTATTATTGAAATGTAAATGAAACCACAATAAGATGCCCCTATATACTTACTAGAGTGCCTATTGAAGACTGATAATATCAAATGTTGACTGTAGGAAGCATAAAATGATATAATCGCTTTGAAAAAAATTTGGCAGCTTCTTATGAAATTAAATGTTTATCCCACTCCTGGGTATTTACTCAAATGAAATGTAAACACGTGCCCAGAAACAAATATTTGCATATGAATGTTCATGAAAGCTTTATTCATCATATTGGCTTGCAACTAGAAACCCCCTAAATCTCATAGACAGGCCAATAGATTACAAAGTACATCTAGGCAATGGAACACTATTGGGATGGGTACATTGAGTATTGATATACACAACAGCATGGATGAATCTCAAAGCATCACACTGAGCAAAAGATGCCACACACATCTTTTCATCTGCATGAAACTCTAGGAAAAACCCATCCAACCTATAGAAAGAGAATGCAAGTCAGTGGTTGTCTGGGAACAGGGGTAAGAAAGTTTGAGATAAAGCACAAAGAAACCTTCAGATATCAAGGCAACATTCTGCATCTAGATTGTGGTGATGATTAGCTGGGTGAATGGATTTGTCAAAACTCATCAAAATGTACATTAAAATGGATGTATTTTACTGTATCCAAATTATACCTCAAAATTTTTTTATTTTTAAAAAAGCATCCACAGAAAGAAGAGATTACCTTGAAAGTAAAAATAGTTAGACTGACAGTAACTTCTCAACAGACACAATGTAAGCCAGAAGACAATATAATGATATAGTCAAAGTACTGAAAGAAAATAACTGTCAACTTAGATTTCTATCACAGGGAAAATATTCTTCCAGAATAAAAATGAAATAAAGGCACTTCAGAAAAACAAAAATGGATACCATTTACCTATAGCCAAACTATTAAGTAGAATACCTTCGAAGGCAGAAGAAAAGTGAACTCAGAAGATTAGGAACACAGGAATTAAAAAACAGGAGCAAATACATGGGTAATGTAACTGAATGTCGACCACATAAAATAACACCAATAATGTCATGTTGTCATTTATAAAGAAAGAATATTAACCCATAAAATAATAATGGCATATAATTAGCATGATAAATGGAATTAACATATTACAAGGAATTGTCTAGAAATATAGTATAAGTATCAAATACTATTAGACTTTGATAAATAAAAGTGACATGCTGAATTCTCTAAGGCAGCCACTAAAAGAATAATAAAAGAGGGTATAACTTTGAAGCTAGTTGTGAATTTTTTTTATTATTCCATCCTTTCCCTTAATCCAAAAGAAAGCAAGAAATAAATATAGAACAGGAACAATCAAGGGAAAACTCATAGTGAGTTCATAGATTAAACCACAAATAAATTAGTAATTACATTAAATATAAATGGACAAAATATGTCAATCAATAGACAAAAGATTGACAGACTGGCAAAAAAAAATCAAAATAAAAACACAAGAGACACATCCAAAATATATGAAACACATGTTGAAATTTAAAGTTTGAAAAAATATTGAATATGTGACATGTAAATAGTAGCCAAAAGAAAAATGGTATAAAATAGCAATATCAAAGTATATTTTAAGACAAAAAGCACAAATAGAGATAAAGAGGGTCACTTCAAAGTGATGAAAGGTTCAATTCACCAGAGACCCATAGAGTACAGGGCAACTTATTAGTTATTAAGTAGAGTCAAATCAAATCCCAGATGCAACACTCTGGTTCTTTCTTTGCTGCTAGCTAGCCATGTGATGCTAAATAGTTCAATGACTCTGTACCTTGGTCTTTATTCATCTGTAAAATTGGATAAAGCGATACCTACCTTGGTGGCTTCCTAAGGTTGTTATAAATGCCAGTAGGATACTTCAGTATCTGTGAAAGTCTATAACTTGAATTGGGGAGGGAAAAGAAACCATATTTATTGAATGCCTACTACGTAGGAACAACTGCCCTAGATGTTTTATTATCCTCTGTCTCTTGTAATCTTCCCAGCAACTCTAAAAGATGTTTATTTTTGTTTGCTTTTTTACAAATGAGAAACAAGATGCCAGAAGAGACTAAAGGACTTTCCCGAAGTTAGCAAATAACAGAGCCAGAATTAAAATCCAAGTTTCTTTTACTCTAAGCTATTGGTTACACGTAGTTACCTCTCAATGAACATTAAGTCAGGTCTTCTAACCAGATATTCTGTAGGGAATTTTAGTGTAGTATCTTTCTAAAATTCTATTTTAAGTTCACATCCTCGATAGACAATTAACTCATAAAAACCAATGAGAAAATATTAATGTCAAAGGCCAGAGGAGTCCATTCTCCCAGGTGCAGAGTGGGTTGGATACACAGAGGGTGCCAGGAGTCCACTAGCTAGCAGGGCTGCACGGGGCCTGGGCTGCACCATGGGAGCAACAGCAAGATGGCCCCAGGCCTGGCCAGGATGGTGAGCTTGCCCCAGTCACACACTCAGGGTTCACACCTGGGGTGGAGTGAGTGACACTGGACGTCCTCCAAATCCACCACTGCAGCCAAACGTTGGCAGGAAAAAGAAGAAAAAAGAGCAGCTCTCCAGAGGAACACCCCTCCTCTGGCAGTGTTCCTCCAGCGCCCTCTACTGACGGGGCTTAACATCACGTCCACTGCGAAGGAGAAACGCTGAGACTTCAGCCCCGTTATCTCAGAGCAGGCGCCGAAGGGTGAACGTGGGGCTGAGAAGAAATACATTATAACTGTCAAGAGTAAGAACTATTATTGTTGACATTTTACAAATGGAGAAACTGAGGCCGAGAGGGGTTCTTTGCCTAAAGTCACCAGTGAATGACAGAGCCAGGATACAGACGCAGAGCCTGCCTCCTCAACCACAGCGCTCCACAACCAAAGATGTGAAAAAACAACACCAAAAGTGGCAACGCAAATGGTCGAGAAACATGTGAAAGTTTTTTGGCCCCACAAGAGAAAATCAATTTAGAAACCAGTTGAATATATTTTACATTTATCAAATAAGCAAAAATTTTAATATGCTAATACCCAATGCCATGAGGATGCGGTGAGATGAGCAAGTTGTACCCTTCTTGTTGCAGTGGCGCACCAGTCCGGGCTCAGCCCGAGACACAGAACCCGTAGGGGACATATGTTAAGGAATTTATTGCCAGGAACAGGCTGACGTGATTGTGGAGCCGGCCGGGCAAGTCCAAAATCAACAGGGTAAGAAGCAAGCTGGAAATTCTTGGGCAGGAGATGAAGCTTCCGCCCACATGTGGAATTTCTGCTTCTTCTGGGGAACCTCAGTTCTGCTCTTAAGACCTTTTAATTGAGTGCATCAGTCCCACCAGAGCATCCAGGATAATCTCCCTCACTGAAAGGCAGCTGATTATGAACATGGGTCACATCCACGGTGTGCCCCGCAGCGACACCTAGATTACCGTCTGACTGCAGGCTGAGGGCCGTAGTCCAGCCATGTCAACACATAAAACTGACCATCACAAGAATTAACTGATACTTCCTGGGAAGCAGCATTCCAAAGCATGTAGTCAACCTTAAAAGTATCAATACCCAGAACCATTGCTTCGGAGAATGTATCTAAGGAAATAATCTAAAAGGGAAAGAGTCAAACATTATGGAGAACAGCAAAAATATTTAGAAACAACCTAACTGGCTGACACCATGAGCGAAGTTAATTATGTAACATTCATATGAAGAAATAGCGGGGAGATACTGAAAGCTTTACAAAAAGTTTGCCATTACATTTGTAAATGCCTGTGATAAAAGATTAAGCCCCTCCCCCAAAAAAGCAGGAGAGAAAACTGTTTATACAGAATGTAAAAAAATTCAGAGAATAAGAGCACTAAGTAGAACTAAAAAAAAAATGTTAACAGTGGTTCTTTATACTTTATGTTTTTCAATTTTTCAACAATGACCTTGCATTACTATTTTTAAAGAGCAAAATAAAGAAGAATGTACCATGCAAACTACAAAGCATGAATTTTAAAAGTGAGATGTCTTTCCAATATTTAGGAGTGTTTTATCCCGTTATAGATCCCAGCTCTTTTGTATGCACACGAGAGCAATGGCCTAACTTCTTCTTTATGAGAAAGGAGGAGAGGACTAACAGTTAATAAATGACAGCTACCCTCAACCCAGCAGACACTCCACATAGATACAACGTTTCCCAACCACTGTGAAGGCAACTTTAATAAATTACCACAGGAAGAAAATACACTTCCATCAGCCCTGCCCTTCCCAGTTCGGCTCAATTTCATGGTGCACGACTGCCTTCTATTTTATTGTCACTAAGCCACCAGAGAAAACAAAGACTACCATTGTTAACAGATTTTTTAAAAAACAAAATAACATTTTTCTTGCAGTTTCAATGGGCTATTTAGATCTTCAGTGGCATCTATTGACACTGAAAAAAAAAATGTAACCGCCATAGCTATAAATCTGCTTTGGTCGTAAATGTTTAATTATAATGTTTCCATTTCAATTTAAGATAAATTCATTTTCTATCTTAAGAAGGAACTGTTACCAAGAAAACAGACTGAAAACAAATCCCACAGCAATGATTGTTACCCAGCTACCTAAAACCCTCTTCAAGCAGGGAATCCAGTCAATTCTTCCCAGCAGGGACCTCAGAACTGCCACTTAATTGTCTTTGAGGGACTGACACACAATCACAGAAGAGAGCAAATCAGCAACACCCCTCCCCACCCCCATCATCTTCAAGAAGTTCTCTGGCCCCACTGGAGTTTGCAGAGAAAAAGGCCATCCCATAATGCCTCCCTGCACCAAATAAAGTTTCCAGCCAGGAAAAGTCTCAGATGTTTCACTCACAGACCTAAAAATGACAACCAGCCCCCTTCTCCCGGTGACAGCTGACAATGGTGGTCTTCTCTTGAGCCACAAAGAACAGCCCTCCACTGCACAACTGGGGTCTCCTGCTGTGTATAAGCAAAAGGATGACCCACCACAGGCCACTTTCTACCTTCAAGAAGAAAAATAATAGAAGCACCTCAGGCTGCATCAACCAAGGCAGACACAGCTCTCTGAAATGCTGTCCAGAGATCCTTGTTCCCACCATGACTCTCACAAGGAAGTTCTCCCATGATTTGAGATGCTGAGCAGAAAAGTCATAATTATTCATGAAAATCAGAATGTACCCCAGGATAAGGAGGAACTGGAGAACCACATCCATCACTTGGCCACTTTCTCACAACTCAGAGGGAGTGGCCAGTGTCTGAGAGTTGTCCACTAGAGACCAGGGGTCAGCCCTGACCCCCAGATCTGCTTCGTTTAGCCCACTCAGCATTTGTCAAAACTAAAATAAGTCTCCAGAGATGTCATACCAAGACATGCATTTCCCAGTGTCTGAAAGTCTACTGCACTTACAGCGTAGACTATTATCTTACACGTGACTAACAGGCACCACAGAAAAACACATCTCCCCTGGCCTTGGCTCAGGGTGATGGAGTCTCTTGTCAGACATGTCACTGTCCTAAACAGAACATCTCGTCTTTTTTGAGGAGGTCATTTACTAAGGGCTTGCTCTGTCCGCAGGCACTGTACTAAACACTTCATGTGAATTATCTCACTTAATCCCCACAACAAAATGCAGAGCAGGTATTGTCCCCTTCCCTGTGTCACAGATGAGAAGCCGAGGCACCAGGGTCGAGCCGCCTGTCTGAGGTCACACAGCTAGTAAATGACAAGGCGTGGATTTAAGCTCAGCTCTGACTCCAAAGATGGTGATTTTAACGTATTTACGTCCCTCTAGCAGATTCAAACAAATCACAAAACATTTCCCAGTTCATAAGCAATATTCCAATTCCCAATCCTATGATCGCTGGCCGACATGAAATTTAAACTATCTACTGCTTCTGTATTTCAGACATTTCCTGGCTCTATTTTCCCAAAGGCAGTAACAGCACGCGGACACCAGATTTCACAGCAATTTTCTCTCCTGAACACCTTCTAAACCTCTCCTGTCTTTTCTGCTCCTCAATAAATCATGGCCTAGGCCTCTGGCAAAGCTATTGCTTTACTCGCTGTTGCCTTTGAAACAGGTAAAAGTAGAATCTAAAGGAGTTTTGGGGGAGAAAAACAGAATGTACCTTGAAATTCTCTTGAAGGATCCATTTTCATTCACCTAATGGTGTATTTTTGGCTTAAAAAAATAAGTTTTAGAGGGAAAAAATTTTTTCAGAAATACTGCATTTGGATGTAAGTGTTCAGGGTGCATATCTGCTGAGGGAATAAACCATCAAAAGGAACATTCACAAAGGCTGGGTTGCTTTTTATTTCTTACTTCATTTAATCTCCTTGGTGAGCCTGCAATGAAATCCCCATTTTACAGAAGAGTCTGTTATCTGACTAAATTCACACAACTGATCAGAGATGGAAGAGCTACCACTGATTCCAGCTCGCTGCCTGCAAATCCCAGGCTACACCAGCTTCTAAAAAAGCCCCCTTGGCTGGGCGCGGTGGCTCATGCCTGTAATCCTAGCATACTGGGAGGCCAAGGCGGGAGGATCCTTTGAGCTCAGGAGTTCAAGACCAGCCTGAGCAAGAGCGAGACCCCGTCTCTACCAAAAAAATACAAAGAAATTAGCGGGACAACTAAAAATATATAGAAAAAATTAGCCAGGCGTGGTGGCACATGCCTGTAGTCCCAGCTACTTGGGAGGCTGAGGCAGGAGGATCGCTTGAGCCCAGGAGTTTGAGGTTGCTGAGAGCTAGGCTGATACCACGGCACTCTAGCCAGGGCAACAGAGTGAGACTCTGTCTCAAAAAAAAAAAAAAAAAAAAAAAAGCCCCCTTTTCTCTGGATCTGAGTTAAGTCCTTCCCACATCACACTGGGCTGCTTCCGACACAAGCCAACGGGGTGGGAGGGCCTCAGATGCCTGGGGGGGGCAGCAGACACCTTCGGGGAGTGAGACCAGCACAGGCTGAACACGCAGGTGCTTTCGAAGCAAGACATGCCTTCTCTGCATTCAGGGGAAAAAAAACCCCTGTTGAAAATCTAAGCTCTTTTATCAGTTCATTAAGTTTTTCATCATACATTGTTTCTGTGTATCTATCACAGAGGTATGAAGGTTTATTTCTAATGGGAGTTTTACATTGTTTCTATTGACATGGAAACTTTTTGTTTGCATATTAATCATATGCGGATATTCTTCATTGTTACAAAGAAACGTGCACTCTCATTTATCTTGCAACACATCACTCCCTTTGTCCATCTCCCCCCTCTCCACTTTGATACAGACATGGACACTAATAATATTAATTCAGTCAATATTTACAGGTCATTTATTCTGCATCAGATAACGTTGCAAGCACTCCACATAAATAAAATCATTTAATCCCGTAACAACCCTATTGGATAGATACAAAATTTTCCATTTTAAAGTTGAGGAAAGCCCAACCCCAGTTTCGGGGGGACAGCAGGGAGCGGAGGGGACTGCAGTGAATGAGAAAGCTTGGGCCCTGCTAAACTGGGTGGCCACATCGGCTCCAGCAGTTGTGGACATTCAATATCGAGCAGATTCAGTGTTGCCGGGGTTTCCAGCTTCTCCAGAGGTGCCTGAAATGTATACTTTCAGTCAAATCTCCTGACATTTTTTACGTTGGCTGAAATTGAAGGGGAAAAAAAGCATTCGGCAAGCCAAACAAAATAGGTTTATTGGCTACTGATTTGCCACCTGCATCTAGAATATTCCGACTGAACCAATGCTAAATAGCAATAGTTCACATGTTTAAACAGTTCAGGAGACCTGGTGTGCTCTTGAAAGCAAAGGCTTCTTTGCTTTGCAACTGTTTAATGAAGGGGCGGGTACTAGCTTCATGACAAAAGGTACTAGTTCAGGGATGGGGAACATGTGGCTTTCTAGGTCCTTAAGTGCAGCCTTTTGACTGGATCCAAATTTTATATAACAAATTCTTTTATTTTTATTAATACGGTTTTGTTCATCTTTTATATTTTTTATTTTTAAAATGAACATATTTAAAATACCAAAGAATAAAATAAGTTTCAACAAAATAATCCTCCCAGATTGACCAGCACAATTAGAACATTAGTAAACCATAAAGGCTAAATCAACGGCTGCTACGCTCATGACTTAGTTTTAACTTCCCCAGCCTGCCTGGCTGCTGCTACCACACAAGGCTGGTTGGTGAGAGTTCATGGAGGTCGAGTACACCAGTCTGTTACCAGCTTTTGACAACAGTGCACTGTGTTTCTGCTGGAAGTGTAGTTTGTGAATAGCTGCACAGCTCGACAGCATTTTTAAATTTTGTCTGTTTAACAGCTCATCATATCAAAGTAGACCAAGAGAATGCTGAAGGAAGAAAACAGATTTTTTTTAATGAGAATTTGGAATTGTAGTATTATCCTGTTTCCCCTAAAGATAAGATGATTTGCTTGCTTTGTGATACTGCAATATCAACATTACAGAACTTCAATGCTCATAAGCATTATAACACTCATAAGGACCACAACTATTTTAAATTAGAGGGAGAGGCACAAAAAGTTGTATTGCAGAAATTAAAAGATGAAAATGAAAAGCAAAGACAATTCTTTCAAGCAGCAATACGACCTGTGAATAATGCCACTGAAGCAACTTATAAAGTAGCTAATATACTCAGGAAAAAAGGGAAGGCATTCAGTGATGTATTAATAGAAATTGTGAAAGAATGCATTGTCTAAGTTGTAAAATGCTTAGACCCCGATACTACTGACTCAGTGCAGGTTGTATACTTCATTCAGGTCATAACAGAAGATCGTCTTTGCTTTGAAGAGTTACTCACTTTGGGCACTCTTGCAAACATAACACAGGAAATAGATACCTTCAACAACTTTCAAGACAAATATTGTGAAGTTGGACTGAATTTGGTAAATTTAGTGACTGCATGTACAAACAATGTACCTTCCATGACAGGAAAACATGAAGGGTTTATTGCACAGATAAAAAAAAAAAAAGTATAACAGATCCAGATGTTCTCATTTCTTTTCATCGGATCTTGCATGAGCAAAATCTCTGTGCTAATGCTACTATTTTAAGTGGCACTTTTCAACAAGTTATAAGTATTGTTAAATATATTCATGCAAATGTAACATGGCATCATCAGTTTTATAACATGCTAAAGTTGAAGCATGAGGTATTCAGTGTGGATTTGCCATATCATTCAAAGTGCATTGGCTATTGCAGAGACAGGTGTTAGCCAAAATTTTATCTCTGCAAGAAAAAACAGATAGTTAAATTTTATGAAGAACAGAATCAGCAATGCAAATTATTGAAAGAAGACTTCTCTAGGAATGCAGCATTTCTGCATGATGTCATGTCAACTCGAAATGCTTAAATATTTCTTTGTAAGGTAAAACTAAGTCTATATGTGGTATGTGGCAAAAAAAAAAAAAAAATCCAAGCATTTAGAAAAAAGCTATCTTTCTTCAAAATACTCCTTCAAAAGGAAATTTCAGATGAACATTTTCCCCAGTTAGCAAAGATCATTTATGAGCAAGATAATATACGTGAATCATCTGAAGAATACACAGCTGTTATAGACCTTTAGTTGGAGAATACAACGAAAGTTTCACTGACTTTGAGAATCATGATATCACACTCAAATCAGCATTTCAGCCTCACCTAGTTGATATCACCAAGGTACCTAAAGAACTAGAGATGGAATTGATTGAGCTCTCAGTAGATGACATTTTAAAGTCATTGTGTGATGCTAAGAAAGATCCAATTGAAATATGGAAAAATGCAGTAGAATACCCACGCCTTTGGCAACATGCCCAAAAATGCTTTCTTGCTTTTCAACCACTTATTGCTGGGAATCTACATTCTCCTACCTAAGCCAAATCAAGACAGGTCACAAATGACTGATACTCATCTAGAGAATCAACTGAAACTGCAGACCTCCATGCCGCAGCCAAATAAATATTCAAATGCTTTCCAACAAACAGCATACACAACAAAGTCATTGAAAGGTTAGCTAACTTTAAAATTAACAGTTTTCATTTTTGAAATTATTAAGTACATAGTAATTAGATTTTTACAAAATAATGTACATTTTTAAGTATATCTAATTGAAGTTTCTTGAATGTGGCCTTATTTGATTCCAGCAAAATTAGTGCGACCTTCCAACCTGAAACGGTTCCCCATCCCTGTACTAGCTCGTTTATTAGCTGGAAAATAATCGCGGGCCCTAATGAGTCACTCAGCATCAAAGTGCATCGAATTCATCATCACTGTTTTATTTGTTGAAAATGATTAAATATCACTTTCTTTCTCTTTACAGCAAGATCCAAGGGACACCTGATCCATCAGCTATCTGCCAGTGTTTAACTACAGCATTTTGCATTCATTATTTCCTACCTAAATGATCCTTTTAAAAAGAGGAATAAGTTAATTCTGCCTCTTGACAGCAGAGAAATTAAATGCCACACGTGTGTCTCTGACAAAACACCAACGGCATAACCATAACATCAAGCTGGAAGAACACCATCCCAAAGTAAGATATGCAAGGACTAGCTGCTGGAAAAATCCTCTCCTCTCCAAAAGTTAAGAAATTTAGCTTTAAACAAAACTTATCAATTGGTGCAACCACTGTGGGGATCAATTTGGCAACTTATGGAAAGTTGAAAGTAAGTGTAGCCGAGGACACAGCAATTCCACTGCCAGGTAACAGACCCGAGCGTCAGCACCACATATTTTCACTCCAACCCCCAGAAAGAAAGAGTTTGCGTGACAACCACAAAACACACACACATAAGGGATACTAAAGTTTCATGAAATAACGCCTTTCCTTATTACATGCTGTGGACTCTGACATTTTCTATTCTGTGCTAATCTAGTCAATTTCCCTTTTTTTAAGTTTGCCATGACTCATTCATTACTGGGTTGTAAACCCCAGTTTAAAAACCACTATCCCAGAAGAACTAGTGCAAATATTTATTTAAGATTTCATGTGCAAGAACAGGCACTGAGATCTACAACAGAAAAAAAATGTAATAATATTCATCCCTCAACAGAAGAATGAAAAATTAAATTATGGAACATCTATATGATGGAAGCCCAGCTGACCCCGGACGGGCCCAGGACACACACATAACAGATTCTGTTCTGCAGGATTTGCAAGTACCACAGGGAGCAGGCAGAACAGCGGCCCCCCCCCCCAGAGATACCCACATCCCCCCTCCAGAGCCTGTGAATGTGGGGCCTCGCGTGGTAGAAAGGACCTTGCAGATGTGATAAGTGGAGGATCCTGGGATGGGGAGATGGCCTGATGTGGTCGCACTGGTCCCTATTAGAGGGAGGCAGGAGCATCAGAGTCCAAGAAGGAGACGTGACCACATTAGTAGAGGTCAGAGTGATTTGGGACCACCACTCGAGGAACATGGGCAGTTCTAGAAGCTGCAAAAGGCAAGAAAACGGCCCCTCCCCTTGAGCTTCCCAAAGGAACGCAGCTCTGGCAACACCCCAATGTTAGTCCCGCGGGATTAACATTGGCCTTCAGATCCGAAAAAGAATAAATTTGTGTCCTTTGAAGCCACTAAATATGTGGTAATCTGTTGTATCAGCAATAGGAAACTAATATACCAACGAATATCTCATATTTAATATCCAATTTGGGAACCCCCTTCCCAGGCAAAATGACACATGCAAAAGGAAAAGAGAAAACAACATGGCATTGCCCTGAGAACTTCAAGAGAAAAGCCAGCTTCAGCGTAGGCAGAGGTAGGAAATATAAAATCTCATTGTCTAGCCTCAGGGTACCACTCTGGGGAGGGCAGTCAGCTAAGACGCATGGCGCAGAAATCCCAGATGAGCCAGAGAGCATCTGAACACGGGATGACGGGAAGGTCATTCCAGAAATAAAGCTATTTGGAGTTCAAGTCGGGGGGAACCTCCTTCCTCAAGGCTGCGGCATTGCCCTGATGACCACGACGTCCCACAGCAGATGCCTTTACGAGCATCTCGGGAAGCCACGCTCACGTCAGCCCTTTCAAACAAATGAAGGAAGTGGTCATTTCTGTGGCCAGGTCTAGATCCTATAACCCTGCAGTTATTGAAAATTTTAAAATAAAGACACTGGCTCTGGGGCTGATTCAGAAGCTACCCAGCAGGACTTGCCGTGAGCAGGGTGAGCAGGTGACATTCTTAGTAGACGTAAAGTGTCTGCCCTGTCACTCACTTAAAATAAGCCACCAGCACTCCAGTGAAGGCCTTCTTCTAGCTCGCACTTTCCTTGGCCCAATTGACTTTTCACGCTGAAGTGCTTTTGTCAACCACTTGTGGACCAAATGAGTGAACTATAACATGTGTTTGTGGAACCAAAACACAGACAGGGAAAGGGAAATCATTCTTACATAGAAGACTCATCTGAGCGAAGTCAGCGCCAAGACGTGTGCACCACGCCTGACACCAAGCATTGCATCAACAGATACCAAATGCTGGCTGGCTGATGCCACCACAGTCTGTCCTCTAAAGGGACATGCCCTGGGCCAATGGCTGAAACCAATGCTTGGCAGTTTCTGTGCTTTCTAATGCACTGCTTAAGCAAGAAAGTTGATATGTCAGAAATGAAATTCCAGAAATGCCTCTTGGCTCCCAGCTGGCATAGGGAAAGCTCACAAACAATGGGCCCACCCCGTGACGGGGCAGCAAGCCCAGGGCATCACAGGCCACATCCTAACAATACAAAAAATACACATATTCAAGCAATTCCCTTGGCCCATCCGCTGTTGTCTTTCAACAGAAGAAAGCTTTCTCCAGGTTCCAATCTCTCCCAAGCTTGTGTGATTACAGGGGTTATGTTCTAATTAGAATAAAGCCACAGATGTGCCTGATTGAACGCTAGGGCTGTAGCCAGCCTGGCTGGCGACAGACGCTGCACCTTGCTGTCGTGTGCAGGATTTGCAAAAGTAATTCCCCAACCGGCCTATACAAAATCAACCCCCTGTTACACCCACCCACCCTCTGGGCAGCACACGAGGAGAGCGGCCATGATACACGTCACAGGATCAGAGCTGTCTCCCTAGCACAGGAAAGGGGCCTTGGAGACATTCAAAGATGTGGCCCCCCATCACACATGGAGAAATCAAAGTTCAGAGAAAGAGGTAGACACCAGAGGTATCCGGAACAGAGCGCAGGTCTGTTCCAAGGCTTCAGACTGTAACCCTAGAACTGCATGACTGACAGCCATCCACGCACCAAGAGTTTTCTGGGTCATGGTTTGTGACTCAAGCCAAACACCCCATTGTCCAACTCGCCATTCGCTGGCTCCCCTGTCTACCACCATAACCCATAACCCCCTCCACACACCTGGTGGCACGAAGGGCACGGTGCTCCCTCACGGCGCAGGCTGCTGCCACTACCAGCACCCCAGAGCCACACCCTGGAGGACTGGCACAGCCTGCTCCCAGTCCTGCGTTTTCCCGCCCATGGCAGGAGCATCAGGTGGAAGAGGAGAGGTGACGGGTACACACAGGGACCTTGATTGTTTGTACCGAGGACATCCACAGAAGCAAGATGCTCCCAAGCACATAGCTCGGTGCGATCCCCGAGTGATTATCCCAGACTCCTTACTAATGCTTTCACCCTTGCTCTGCTCAGAGCCTTCCACAAACCCTTCCCAGTGGGCTGGTGTCTTTCCACCACAGCAGACTTAGCCAGACCATTTGTTTCTCTGCCTGTTTACCATTTATTTTATTGACATACAGCTTTTTTCATCGTGTCATCATTAACATGAAGGGACCCCCATGTCATACTAAGGCAATAGCAGAAAGGCGCGTCCACTCCAGGTGCATCCTGGGTGATGGCAACAGCCCCCACCTGGCCTCCCAGGCTCCAGGCAGCAGCCAGCAGACCTTTTAAAAACGCAAAATGGATCACATCACCTCCCTCAAACCCTGCAGCAGCTGCCCATCCCACGTGGAATAAAATCCGAAGTCTTTCCAAAGTCTACAAAGCCCCACATAACTCACCCCTTGCTGCCAAGCTGACCTGGTCCCCTACACCCCTCACTCACTCCACACCAGTCCCAGAGCTGATGCCTGACCATGCCAGGGCTGGCCGCCTCCAGGGCTCTGGGGGGACTCTCCTCTCTCACGTCTCAGTGGAGAAACCTGACAACACGACCGTGGTCAGGCGATCAGGGTCAGGGTGATAAATCATGTTGGTGGTAAGTCCCCTCGATGTGACGTGATGACAATGGCACCTGAGCCCTGCGATTTACCTCCCGGGGACCTATAACCTCAGTTTAGTCAAATTAAAAAGCCAGACAAGTTTCAATACAGGAGCATCCTGCAAAACACCTGACCAGCGATCTTTGAAACTGTCAAGGTCACCAAAAACAACGGAAATCTGAGAAACTGTCACAGCCAAGAGGAACCTAACGAGACGTGAGGAATGAATGTAACGTGGGATCCTGGAACAGAAAAAGGACGTTAGGTAAAAACTGAGGAAATCTGAATAAAGTATGGACCTCAGTTAATGCTGACATATTAGTGCTGGTTCATTAATGGGACCAATGTGCCATGCTAATGTAAGATGTTAATAGTAGAGGAAACTGTGTGTGGAGTGGGTGGGAGGCTTAGATGAGAAGTCTGGTACTCCATGCTCAATTTCTTTTGTAAATCTAAAACTGTTCTGAAAAATGAAGTCTCTTAATTTTTTTTAAAGTGGATCATTTGGTCAGACAGAGGAATGTCTCTGGGGTAGAGGGCTGCGTGTCACCCCCGCAAACACCCTCAGCCTGCGCAGCTGCAGGCTGCAAACTGCTCCGTCCACATAATGTGCGCCTCTGCCCAGGCTGCTGGCAACGGAACTGGGGTAAAATCAAATAAAATATCCTTTCAAAAGACACAGAAGGTTTCTTCTCACCCAAAAAGGGAATAGTAACTGAGCACACCACCTTTTATCTAGGGGTGAAGGCAGGGTGCGTGAATCGGTGGCTGGTGGAGGCAGGCTGAGTTCAATGAACACTTTTGCATCACAGAATCTTCAGGAAACTGAGAGGAAGGAGGTGGGGGCGGGGACAACCCCTCAGAGGTTCATTCTGCTGCTTTTGTCAAAGGCTTGCGGCAGACCTGAGGAAGGCTCCAGGATGACACACATAACAATGACTTAATAATATACTATGTCATCATACTCGTCATAATAACAGGACTTATAATGTCATAACAACCATGACATAATGACAGTAAATGTCAAGATAATAAATAAATCAACAAATAGATAAATGCACCAAAATAACGACATAACAACAAAATGATTTCACGGAGAGGCCACGGTTCCTGACAAACGCTAACATAAAAGACCAAATAAAGACTCTACTTGCATCTACTTTGCAAGTTACCCTCCGTTAGCTTCTTCAACCACCCGTCAGAAATCTGACTTAAAGGCTCTGGTTTAAAATCACCCTGTGGCAGACCTCTGGAAAGAAGGACTCCAATTCCCTCTGGTTTGATTTCTGCCTGCATAAGGGAATTACAAAAGTTAAATCCTACAGTAGAAGTAAAATCTGCACTCAGTAAGAAAGGGCATGTTAGAATCTAAATGACACTTGGAGTCTCTAAGAGAAACTATTCTGTGTTTCTAGTTCACAAAGGAGCTACAGTGCATGAAACTAGCGACGCGGTGATTAAGGCCTTGCTTCCTGTAACCTCAAACAATGTCACTTCAATCAAGAATTGGGGAGGCCACCGAAATCCCACCAAAGTGCTGAACTTGGCAAAGTTTCTCTTTGGCCCAGCTGCTTCTCTTCCCAGTTACTCCGGTGCTGAGAAAAGAGTGTTTGATTTAGCACATTCAGCATCTCTTTGTTGAGTGCCTGCTCTGCAACAGACACTACTCTGGAGTCTTGAAATCTGGGTTCAAACCCCAGGCCTGCCAGTCACAGCTATGCGACTGAGGGCCCTCAATGTCTCTGAGTCTCAGTTTCCCCATCTGTAATGGGACTGAGGTGCTACCTTTAACAAAGGGATGTTTTGCTAAAGGGGATAATATATAGAACAAGGTCTGGCACACAGTAGGTGCTCAATTAGTGCTGCATTTAGGAGGATCTGCTTCTAATCATCCCTGAAAACTCCTCCCACACTGGCACCTTTGAGTAGACCCCTCAAAGTGGCCCCCATCCAGACCCGCCCTCCCATACTCTAAGATGATCCAGCCCCATTATCAAAGCTTATCTGCTCAAGTTTTTGCATTCAAGAACATTTTGGAAGGCTAATACAATATAATGTTAATATGACATAAACAATGGCTTAATAGGTCATCTTCCCCAAAATGTGCATTTCTAAACACATTTAAACTCCTACTCATGCTTTAAAGACCACTTCAAATGTCACCTCCTCCGAGAAGCCTTCTTCTCTCCATACAGAACCCGTTGTGTCCCCTTTGTTCCATTGCCTTGGTCTCTTGTCCTGTAACTGTGCAGAGCGCTGCCTCCCAGCTGAGTTCGCTATCTCAGCATCTGACTCGTACACTAGAATTTGAGAGCATCTCAAGAGAGAATGTTCATTCTGAAAAGGACTGTGAAATCAAACCAATTGTTTAGACTTGCTGAAACAGGCAACAGGGCCACTAGGTCATGGTGAAAGCTATTTTAAAAAGACGAGTCTGTCAGCTGGATGGATTTGTGGGGAGAGACCCAGCCAGAGAGACCTGGAGGCAACCACATGAACATCATAGGAAAGAGCTGTACAAGCCTGCACACTGCCAGGGACACAGTCCTCAGCCAGTGAGGCCCAACTGAGTCAGCAGGAAGACTCAGGGGCCTAAAGTAGGAAAATATATATATATATTTTTTTTACCAACCAAGCCAAAACACCCAAATATAGATTTTTCCACTCCGAACCAGGCATCTTGAGAATCAGAGAAACTACTTAGTCATCTAAACGTAGTCACTTGAAATCTATGAACATATTACAGAGATGGTATCACTATTCAAAATGTGTATTTAATTACAAGAATGAAAATATAAGCCACAGACTGGGAGAAAATATTTGCAAAACATATAACTAACAAAGGACTGGCATCTACGATAGACAAAGAACTCTTAAAATCAACAGTAAAAAAACAAACTAAAAATGGGCAAAAGATCTGAACAGACATCTAAGCAAAGACGATAGACAGATGGAAAACAAGCATATTGAAAAAACGCTCAACATCGTGTGTCATTAGAGAGTTGCAAACTAAAACAACAATGAGACACCACCACACACCTGTTAGAATGGCTAAAATCCAAAACACTGACAACACCAAATGCTGGCGAGGATGTGGAGAAACAGGGAGTCTCCTTCATTGCTGGTGGGAATGCAAAACAGTACGGGCACCTTGGAAGAGAGTCTGGCGGGTTCTTAAAAAACTAAACATACTCTTACCATGCTCTCCAGCAATTGCGCTCCTTGGTATTTACCCAAGTGAGTTAAAAACTTACAACCGCACAGAAACTGGCATATGAATGTTTATAGCAGCATTATTCGCAATTGCCAACACTTGGAAACAGCCACGATGTCCTCGAGTAGCTGCATGGATACACTGTGGTACATTTAGACAATCGGATATTATTCAGTGATAGAAAGAAACAAGCCATCTGGCCAAGAAAAGACACAGAGGAAACTTAAATAAATATACGTTGTCAAGTGAAAGAAGCCAATCTGAGAAGACTGCACACTGCGTGAGATTCCGACTCTACGACATTCTGGAAAAGGCAAAACTAGGTAGACAGCGAGAGGAATCTCAATAGTTGCCAGGAGTTCAGGGAGAGGGAGGGAAAGGAAGACAGGTGTGGCACAGGGGTTTAGGGCAGTGACGCTATTCTGTACGTCACTGTAAGGGTGGACACATGTCATGATTCCCTTATCAAAACCCACCACACAGAGTGAACCTCGGTGTACACCGTGGACGTTAGCTAGTAATAACGTACCAATACGGCTCAAACAGGAAGGAAAATTTCACAAAAGCATCAAAATCTTAAAAAATCGTCATGTCTTTTGACCCACCAATTCATCATTCTCTCCTAAAGATTCACCTACAAAGACAGTCAACAGATATTTTACGTTTAAAAAGGAAAAAAGGTATTTAAAAGGAATGTTTGAAAGGAAAAAGATGAAACCTCATAAAAATGGCCAGAAGCAATGTCTAAAAGAGGAAAAAAAATTAAACATGGTGAATGAATAGAAAATATCTCTGAAATATCAACAGAATATTATATATTAAAATTACAGCTTCACTTAAAGAACTTCACAAATCTTGAAGTTGTTGGGAAAATTTCATTTATGTGTGAATATTTGCATTTTTCTGAAGAGGGACAACCACTTTTACCAATTTTACAAAAGGGTTGATAATTATTGTCATAGTTAAATATTCAATAACATGAAAAGATGCTACTATGTATTTACTCTGCATTGTTACTGAAAACAACTGCTTTCAAACCTACGTAAATGAGCCTAATATGGACAAAAATAACATATTTCTGAACATACATGTGAACACACACATACAAATACACCCACCGAAATATTAACATCTATTAGCTTTGAATCATAGGTTTGGGGATAATATTTATTTTCCCTTCACTCAGTTATGTTTTCTAAATTTTCTACAACTGAACCTTCTATTACTTTTGCAGTTAGAAGCCTTCGATTATACTCACACTGAAACTGGCTGGCATCATAAATTCACAAAGAGCTTCCCACTGGTCAGAAAAAGAGGTGGATTGTTTTAAAATATTTATTTTTTCTTTTCTTCTGATCCATTTTAGAGGGTGGGGGAGGAAACCTTCATTTTTTACAGAACTCTGTTCTCACTTTCCAGCCTGAATTGAAACAAATCAACCTCCCTGCCCTCCGCTGGGTGTGGCTCTGTTTTCTTTTAGGAGAGAAGCGATACAAATTCATCTTAACATGTATACACAGGAACCCTCCAGAAGAAGATTCCTAGTCAACTGTTAAGTTTCTCAAACAGCAATGGGTTAGTCAAGTTAATGAAAAGGGTGCCCTCCCCCTCTGCTCTGTTGGTTATAATATTAGATATTTTTCCAGATTACAGTAGGCAAAGAAAAATTCCTGCAGGGATAGTTCCAGATTTTCAAACAGGGCAGCCCTGCACCATGAACGTTAGGTTTGGATCTTGAGTTTGCCCTGAGTTGGGTTGCAAGAATGTGGACGTCACCGTCTCTTTGAAGAAATCTATTTTAGGCCTTTTGCTTGTCTATCCTGTGAGCTCTGCTCTGCCTCTATTCCAGCTTTTAGATGAGGGTGGGCTCTGTGTCGTGGTTTCTGACCACATAAAAAGCCGCAGCTTATTTCCTCTGAGGTTTGGTCCCCGCACTCAGACAGGAACAACCTCGTCTCAAGCCACCCGGTCGCATGCGTCCTTTCCATGCAAACAGTCCGTCACCTACCTTGCATTTCCCTCGGTGCGCTGTTATCTGTTCCGAACACTTCCAAATTTGCTTATTTTTCTACTCTCTTCTCTGCTCTTTTGGCAACACCACTCTTTATCTTGTGGTTTTCATCTTTATTACTCGCGTTTCCTCACAATGAGTGTTTACTAAAATATTTCAAGTTAAGACCTGTAGTGCCTTTCTGACCGAGTGCATCGGGTCTTCCCTTGCAACACATTTTTAATTCTTATCACAGAATTTCAGGCAGTTTGTACATTATATTCTATTAAAAACTCTATTCCACTCAAGGTTGTCACAATTCAGAGATTACAGTTTTCTGCGGGATGTTCGTTGGGGAGATATTCATATATTCCCTTTGTTGGCTGGCAAACATGGCCCATGAGCCTGTATTTCACACCTCATTTGGTATTACGATTCAACAAAAAAGTATAAAAAGAAGCAATTATTTATTTAGACGATGGAATGGATTTTAGAAGGCGATTAGATAAGCGTATATTGTCATGCCAAAGTGACAATCCCTGCCCTCCTCAGGGCCCAGGGGAGGTCAGGCACTAAACGTGGAGAAAGAGAAGGAGAAAGAGGACGCCGGGTGTGAGCTCGTCTCGTAATTATGTAACTCTCCTTATGTAACTACTTTACTTTGTTCTCCTGTAACTTTTTTTATCTCTTCCAAAGAGAATGCAGAACCAATTCTCACAAAACCAAAAGTGATAACCATGGCCTATGTTGCTCTTTTAATTTAAAACTTTACCACTTGGTCAGTCAACTATTTCAACAAAATTAATTTCCTCTGCATGGACCATGGATGCCACCATTGCATACCCAGACAGTGGCTTCTGAGAGCGTAGAACCACTGTGCTACCGGAATCCCATTCTGACAGCTCTAGCACAATATCGGGACCTGTGAGACTACAGTGAACGGAGCAGCCCTCTCCAGCTCCTGTCCCCATCAGCACCCGCTATCCACCTAGTCCCCTCCTTTGTGGGGACTGCTCGCACCCCTAGTTACAGGGCTGGCTATGGTGATTGGCTCAGGGTGGGGTACGTGACCCTAGTTACACCAAACAGCCAGTGCTGACCAGCCCTGGGGCTTGTGCTGGCATCTCTGGGGAGAGCAGCTTTCCCCCTAAGTGACCAAGTCAGCAGATGGACACTGGGAGCTGACCGCAGGGCCATCATGCCTCCAGGAGGGCAGAGCCTGTCTGAGAAAAAGCTAATCCAGAGAAAGACAGGGAGGCAGGTTGGTAAGGATGCTGCCTGAGCACCTGGCCCAGCATTTCTGGTACTGGTCCGCCCCTGAGCTTCTCCATCTGCATGAGGAACATCATTATACAGTACCTAATGGCACCCACTAGGCAAAGCCACCTGAGAAGCCAAGCAACCAAGAGGTAGTCTTCCACTAGGGACATAAACACACAGGGCCCCTGTGCAAAGCAGAGAATCAAGCTACAACCTTTGACAGATACCACCTCCAAAAAGTGTGGCAAACACTGCTAGCTGACCGTCTAGTACCCATCCTGGCATCCTCATTCCCCAGCAATAGAGACCATCTCCCACTACAAAGCCTGAAAATAATACCGAATATTCACTTTCCTGCCTCTTGGGCAAAAACATCGAACCCACTGCTTATTGATGAGCTCTAAAAAGCCAACTTCCATGGATATTGTTGGAAAGGCTTCCTTCCCTGGTTAAACACACACATACACACACATGAAGAGAGGAAGTCCCCTCCTTTCCAGTCTTTGGATATAGCTGGGTGAGTCTGTGATGCCTGGAAGGACTGCAGCCATCTTGTGACCATGAGGAAACAAGCCAGAGGGTGACAGCCCATACACTGGGTATAACAGAGTGGAAAGACAGAAAACCCCTGGGCAACACAGCTGTCCTGCTGGATTAACCACCCACGGAACCACCCACCTCTCAACCTCTTGCTCTGTGAGATGATGAAATCCTACTGTGGCAGCCACTTTTAGGTGGATATTCTGTTACTCACACTGAAAGCACCTCAGCAAATGTCAAACTCCTAGGCTCTCTCAAAAGATTAACAACTCAGGATTTGGGAGCGCTCAGCGGGCAGATACAGGTTTCCAGGGAAACCAGGGGTCAGGTGAGGCTGCAGACTGAGAACTCTCACAGGTGTAAGGACAGTGACCACAGCACTGAGTGTGGAGTGAAAGGCACCCAGGTGACTTGGTCAATGATTCCCAAGAGAAGGCTTTTGACCACACAACCTGGGTCACTCCCCTCCCTTTGAAAGAGATCTTCGAAGGCAGGCAACCTCTACCTGAGGTTGGCCGAGGTCACCCAAGAGGAGACAGCACTCGCCGGACAGCTCCACATGGAAGGGTCTTCCATTTCTCAGGCTACCCTCGCCCACCCCTGCCCCCACTCACTCATGGGAGCCTCCTCTGTACCTAACGCTATCGACCTCGAAGGCTTTAAAGACTAGAGAAGAAAGCAAAGAGAGCACATTGCAACAAAATACGGTGACAAGTAACAGACTCGAAAGGGGCTCGTCTGCCAAGCCTCTGGGGCTGAAGCAGGAACCAGGGGTTTAAGGCAGGCGGCTGCAAGTCCAGCCAAGCTCATGAGCCCGACCAGCCGAGGGAGCCCGTAGGAGATGCGTGTTCAGTAAAAGCGGAAAAAGCGGAGGCCGGGGGCTGTGTAGAGAAGGCTGTTGCGGCAGGGGTGAGAGCTCCTTCCACCTGCTGGATGTCGGACGAGGGATGATGGGCGATGACCTCTCCCAGATTCCCAGGTGAGTTCAACCCCGTCACCCCCGAGGCTGGAGTCTGAGCCGGAGAAGATGGGCTGCCTGCAGCAACGCCACGTTCATCCCGCTTAAGATCCTGAAGCCATGCGCCAGTTCCCAGGTGTGATATCAGTAAAACGACTGCGTTTAAGCACTAGGACGATTACCCCACAGCGATCACTACCCTTGGCTTGCTCGTTAAAAAGTACATTTTCCCCTTGCCTCTTAAATCATTTCTATTTCCCCCATTTCGTTCTTCAACTCTTCGCTGCAAACAATAACAACAATAGTAATAACAATAAAAATTTTAAATGTGGTTATCAAACTCTACACTGTGACAAATGTGAGCTCAGGCAATTTTTGAGAATGCCAACCTAATTAGGTCATTTGTGTACACAGGCATCGGGGATAAAAGCCTCGCACGGTGGCACAGCCCCGTAATGGAGCCATTCAGAGGCTGCGTGACCGCGCGGTGCTGATGAGCTGAAAGGAACACGTTTCCCACTAAATGGAGAGGCAGCACTTTATTTATACGCACATTATTGTGCTATCAGCTCTGGCAGCCACTCCCGGGACCTCCACTGCCAAGGCCCCTTGGGGACCGCGGCGCTCACCTGCTCTGCGTGTCGGGGCGATGGCCCATGCAGGTGAGGCTGGCCGTCGTCTGAGTGCTGCCGTTGTCTATTTCTTCCTGCACCGCCCACTGGTCCTCGCTGCTGATCCTCACTGCCGTGATCTTCACACCTGCCGCAGCCTTAATTCTGTGGGGCAAGGGGAAAAACACATATATGATAAAAACCATGCAGTTTGGAATATATAGCGAAATACGGCGCCAGAGCAGCTCGCTGGGAAAAGCGCATGCTGTGTAAGGGCATACCCCCTGCTTTTGGGAACATAACCTAATCTCCTCTCCTCCTCATGCCACCACCTTGGGGGTTAGGATTTGAACATGTAGATTTGGGGGTGACACAAACATTCAGACCCTTGTACTTATCAACCACAGAACTGATAAAGTGTAAAACGACGCGATACTGTAGAATAATATACAGCAATAACGAGAGAGGGGTCTATCACCCCACAAAACAACGGGCGAACATCCAGCTATAATGCTGAGTGAAAGAAGCTGGATACCAAACAAGGCACACCGTGTGATTCCACTTACGGAAAGTCCGAAACAGACACATGAAGCTCTGGGGTTTAAGTCAGCCTAGCGGTTGCCCCTCGGAGCAGGGCAGTCGCCAGGCAGAGTCCCAGTGAGGCTCCAGGGCGCCTGCAATGTTCCGCTTCTTCTACCAATGCTGATCGCGTGGTGGGTTATGAGAATTCACCGCGCGGTGCCCACTCACGTACTTCTCTGTGTGTATGTTACAGTTCAATGTAAAGCTCGAAACAAGGCAAGCGTGTTTGCAATGGGGATGCAAGCAGAGCAGGGGACATGGCGGCCCCACCACTGCCCACGCTTAGTGGAAGGTCTCAGGATGAGGCAGACCATGGCCAAGTTCACTAACCAAAAGATTTAGATAAGCCTGTCTACTAATGTTCCAGGTAAGCACACAACCGCAATAAGGAAAGTGCTCATGAGGAAACTGAAGGAAGGAAGGAAGGAAGGAAGGAAGGAAGGAAGGAAGGAAGGAAGGGCAAAGACAACTATAACCTACAGTCACCACCCTCTGAAGACAACACTGGTGACGCGCTGATAGCAAACTGTCCTGCTCAAACGCTGACGACTGCTCAATACCAGGAGCCGCGTGCGCCTTAGCGCTGCTCGGTGATATTTGTGGGTTCTAATAGCTGAGCTTCACTGAGGCCACTCCCCTGCACCAGATTCTTTCCCAAGAAATCTTTTTCCGCTTTACACAAACGGTCTCATGTGTTACCTGTATCGACACATTTATTCCTCTTTCCGGCACTATGAGTGGGGCTTGTCATCCCAGGTTTACAGAGGAGGAATCTGCGGCACCGGGGGTTAAGCAACAGGACTGAAGTCAACAAGGGGAGGCCGTCGTGGGGGCAAGACAGAGCCCAGGGACTCTCACTCCTGAGCCTGCCCTCCAGCCGCCACTGGAGCGGGACAGGTGATCACCCCAGGCTGCCCGAGGTCAGGTCCTGGCTCTGCCACTGACCCTGGCTGTGATGAGGCTCCTTGTCTCTCAAATGGGACTCCTCCCATCCAAGTACCAACCAGGCCCGACCCTGCTTAGCTTCCAAGATCAGAGAGATCCGGCGTGTTCAGGGTGATGTGGCCGTAAACTGGGCTCTGGACTCCTAAACCGTGCGAGAATTTCTTTCTGCTGTTTTAAGTCACCACGTTTGTGGTCATTTGTTGTGGTAGCCCTAGGACACTAACATAGTGGCCATCTCTTAAGGTTGCTGCAAGGGTTAACTGAGATAATATGAAGTGCCCACACAGAGCAAGTGCTACACACATGTTTATCATTATTGCATCATGCTGCTATCTGTGGTCCCAGGAAGGGATCGAGAAACTCAGTCTGTGTGGGGGAACAATGGCTTACACATAAATGACAAAATAAAGAGAAATAAATTCTAATGATCTGTGCTTTCGGAGTGCTGTGGAACACTGGGCACTCCTGCCTCCCTAGGAGAGCTGGGTGCGCCCAGGAGCAAAGATCAGGGAAGCGATGGAGTTAGGGATGGGGACAGGAGGAGCACAACTCCCAGATCTCAAATTCCAGCCACAACACTCACTAGCTGTGAGACCTCGGAGAGACACTGAACTTCTGTGACTCAGTTTCCTTGTCTGTAAAATTTGGATATTAATAATATCTATCTATAGTGTTGTTATTATGAAGATTAGGTGAATCAGTGTATATTAAGTGCTTGGAAGAACACCTGGAAAGAAGAAACTGATCAGCATTTTTCTATTATTATTTTTCTGACAACAAACTACCATGTGCTCTCCAGAGATCACACACTCAGCCATCCAGGTCCCCGCTTTGTGAGGTATCCTTTGGAACTACTCTAAGTCTCCAGTCAGGATCCCAACCACCTCCCCTCCAGATATGATTTCCTGATCCTACTCCTGTTCCTTGGCAGAAAATTCCTCTACCATCCCAAGGCAGGTCAAACGTCTCCACGTGCCATAGTAGATCCATGTATTTCAGAAAGGCTGCTCTAGAGAACATGCAACCCTCAACCCTCTGGATCCAAAAGACATTACTGTACATTTGAAAAGCTCTCAGAAACTTTGTAGCGGTTGCAATTAATTTTTTTAATCCAATTCTGATTCGTGTCTACTAAAATGTCCAGAGGTTGGGCCAACTTCTACACAACTCACCACAGAGGTTCAAATAATACACCCAGTTCCTTCAGACACCTGACTCTGTTCAGCTTTTATGCACATGGCTTTTGTCTTCCAATGGGCTCTCTTCTCATGGTCACAGTGTGGCTGCAGCAGTTCCAGATCTCACATCCTCGTCCACAATGAAAAAGCAAGATTCCTTCACCCGGAATGAAAATCTGGAGCCAGGTTTTCATTGGCTGAATTAGATTGACAATTCAACCTTGGACCAATAACTGTGGCCTACGAGATGAGGGGGGGATATTCATTGGCTTAGCTGGTCAACAACAACCATCCATGTACTAAGGCTGAAGTTAATCCCATCCTAATCTCATGGGGGGTAAGCCAGGAGTGGCTCCTAAAAGGAAATTCAAATTAAAACAGAACAACCAACACTGAGTATCAAGACACAAACCTAAAGCCAAAGTATTGACATTTGGCTTCTCTCCTGAACACAAGTTACAAAATTGTTCCTAAATCCCAGTCCTTAGTCCAAATCCCTACTAATTTTAGCTTATATTCGATGGAACAATTTAAGCCCAGAAAAATCCATGTCTTGAATATTCATTAAGTTTGTTTTAGAGAAATATCTTTAGGCTTGGTGATATTCTTAGCGCTTGTTATTCAAAAACTACAATATCTAAAACTACATAGAAAAAATAAATAGGGGCTGAACATGGAAAAAGACATGACCACAAGGTGGCAGTCCCCGCAGTAACTTTTATTTGGGCAACACTTTGACAGATTTGCATGCAAGGGAAGTCCTTCACAGCGAGAGATGGTCCAAATGGTATGACACACAGGGCCACCCTCCAGAAGGGGAGGAGGGCACGGGAACTCTCAGGGGAGAGGAAGATGTGAGACAGGAGCCCACATGTCTGGATAACGTCACTCAGCAGCACAGTGGGGAGTCTCCGGGTCAGAGCGCTCCAAAAGGCAGTTGCGGCTTGGGTTCTTTTATAGCTACAGGGTTTATCTTATTTATGACTAACAGACATTGGACTCAGTTTTGCAGGGTATGCAAAACAGGCAGGCTCCAAATGGCTGCAAATCTGTTTATTTGGGCTATGTTTAAAACAATTGGATGTGTAAAAACTTGTGTTTGGTGCCAGCATGCTTCTGAGCTAACAGGTCGAGGCCAGTTGTAAAGAAATAAATAACACAGGGGCCAATACCCAGGGACCGTCTTTGGCTCGTTTATGTAATAACCACTTTCTGACATACATAGAAAACTTACATTTATATTTCCCTAGGGTTTTCATTACATAAATATTTGTTGCATGAATCCTTGAAATTACGGGATTACATAGAGAAGGATAAATTGGCAGAACAAGAAACTGCTCATCGATGAACTGACCCTCCAAGAAACGGGTCCCCACTTACACATGGCCCTTGGGTAACGTCAGCAACTACCCCCACCCACCACTTCAACACCTCTGCAACCTTGGTCGGTCAGGCCCTGCTGACTGTCGGCTACACGTACGATGCAAATGCAATGCACATCTATTGTACAGTGAGACTGCAAACCTTATAATATTGGAAGATGGACAGATGCCAGCAAAGCTACGGACAGAGAGAATGCAGCAGGGTCTACAGTCACCCCTTGAGAGAGGTTTATTGACAGCTAACAAGTGAAGAAGACAAAATCAGCAAGAATGACAGGTGCTTTGAAGACAGCAGTCTGGAAGGCAGAGTAGCCTGAAGCTCTTGGGAAAACTGGGGAAGCCCTCCAATGTTTCTGCTAAATGGATCCTTTCTGAGATCCCACAGCCAACGTCAAATGTGAAAGGAAAAATCCCAGATTTGGAAGAAAATAGGAAATGCATTCTTTGTTATGAGTATCGCATAGTGGGAATTATTGAACCCAAATTTTGTTTAATATAAGATGAAATAAACTTGTTGCTATCATCTTTGTTTAATTTCTCAAGGAAGAATAAAATCCAATCAAGTTTTATTTTTCTCATGATTTTCTATGAAATTTTGGTTCTCATTTTCAGAGGATTGATTTTAATTAGCCAAATATTCTGGGGTTAAAGAAAAGTTCCCCATCGTATCCTTGGAGCTTTGAATGGCAACATGCACAAAAAAAAAAAATGCATGTTTTATGTGTGTGAAAATATGCCAGCATTCTATACTGGTGGGGAAGAGAACACTGGCTTCTTTATGGTTCCTAAAAGAGCTACATTCTGCCTGCATCTAAACCTTTGCCCTTGCCGTTCCCTCTGCCGGGAATTCTCTCCCAAAGACACCAGCACGACTCACTCCCTACTCTTCAGATTTAGGCAAGGGTCACCCCTCAATGAACCTTTCCTGGACCATCTAATCTAAAATGGCGAATTCCTCCCATCCTCAAACACTCTCTATTTCCAGTTTCCTGCTGTATTTTTCTCCTGAGCACTAAATACTACCCAATATACGCTTTGCTTCTCATATTTATTTATTTTCTGCCTCCCCCACTGGATACGGGCACCAGGAGAGCGGAGGTTTTGTATGTTTTATTTCCCACATGATCCATGGTGCTGAGAACCATGCCTGGTGCTTAGTAAATATCAGTAGGATGAAGGGTCTCTGTCTAAGGTGTCATCTGTCTCTGGATGCTTTATGAAAATGAGACTTTGAGGGCTAAAAATGCTCAGTAAGAGACATCACCAAAAATGCCAAGGGGACGGGAGGGAATGAAAGCATCAGAATCCCGTGGCCCAGAGGTTCTCAAACTCACAGCACAACGGAATCACTTGTGCCACTTGTAATGACACAAAGCTCTGGACCCAACCTCCAGAGATCATGATTCAATAGTTCTGGGGCGGGACCCACAGTGTTGTGTTTTTTAAAAAGCTGCCATTCTGACACAGGTGGTCCTCGCCGCACTATTTGGGTAACGCCGTTTGGGACACACTTCAGACAATCACGCTCTGTCAAGGGGAGTAATGCAAAGGAGGATCTGGTGTTCAACACACTCTCTGAGATACGCCCAGCCCCACTGCTGGAGTGTTTTCAGGGTGCGATTAAGGAAAACTGTAAAGATACCTTTTAGTTTGGGTTCTCCCAGAGAACCCCTTTCTCTGTGATAAATTAAGCACAGACAGAGATGCATGCATCTGCTGAGAGCTCATTTCAAACTGTGATTTAAACCTGAAAAGATTACGGGGCAGGGGAGAGAGTCCAGGGGAGCCAGGCCTGCCACAGTGACCACAGAGCAGATGGAGGTCTCCCCTCCCATGCTCTCCTGTGCAGCAGGCTGGAATCCTAGACACGGAGTTTACAGATTTTTGGCCTGTGAGTTAGAAATGTGACCCAAGACTTATCAGAGCTTGTTGGGCCCAGCTCTCTTACTAAGCAATAAGCATTGCAAGAGTCCACCACCTACCCGAGAATGAAACCAACAGAGGAATGCAGAGGCAATAGGTGGAAAGAGATTACTTTCTGGCCACACTGTCTCAGCATCTAGATCCAGCCAGACCTGAAGCCATATTTGAACTTTTCAGTTACATGAGCCAATAAATTCCCCTTACACCACTTTGAGTTAGGTTTCTTATATTTGCAATCAAAAGTTCACTGACAAAAAACAGTCAGGCTCTGACATTTCTACCACTCAGAGGACAAGATAAAACCCTCCCAAAGTTCACAGAAGATACACACATAGCGTTACCCCCCTGTAATCCAAGGGCAAGAGAACAGATGGTGGAAGGATGTTCAATATTTCAACCATCCTTGTGAGCACAGAGAGCAAATATTAAATAAAAGGAATCTATGGAAATAATCAGAGATCCTCTCTCGTCATCATATCCATCATTTCAGTAATAAATATTAATAAAAAAGCTAAGATATAAAAACGTGACTCATAACTTGAAAATAACCTGACCTTTTATGGAATTAAACTCATTTTCTTTCAAACCTGCTATCTGTAGAATGTTTGGCAACATAAACTTTCAAATGCCTATTAATCATTTTGCCATGGTAATTTAAAGCATTTTATCACCCACGATGAATTTTTTCCACCTCTTCCTCTCCCACCCAGATTCTCTCAAGGGTTCTCTCTGATGCAGTGGATATTATCTGTCCATGAAGACCCGTCAGTAACTGGGTCCTCACAGCTACCCAGAAACACTCAGGCACACATGTGTGCCTGTGTCCTCTCTCTGGCCTCCAGGTGGGCTCCCCCAGTAGGAGGGATGATGGCTGGCATCCTCAACCCTGCCTCCACCTTAGTCAAAAGAGCCTTCATTAAGTTCTCTTTGGGGTGTGCCAGCCCTTTCCTGCCTGAACCCTACTAGTATGGGCCTCTGCAAAATACTGTTCCCTATGCCTGAAGCTGTTTTCCCTTATCCCACACCCCGGCCCCTTTGCCCCCAATTATCTGGACCACTCCTGTCCATCCTTCAATGCTCAACTTAATTGCCACCTCCTCCTGGAAGCCCTCCCAGGTGTGCAAAACTAGGTTAGCTTTTTCTCTTACTGCATCTCTATGTTCCCTTCTTAGCACTTATCACAACTAAGATTAAATGGCCATCTGTGTAAGTTTCCATATACATTATGGTCGCCCCAGGCAGTGAGGCCCCAAACAGCAGAGACCACACCTTGCTTGTTTTTATTATATCCCCCACTTCATACGATGCTGTGCACACACTTGGTGCTCAATATGTGCTTCTCAAATGAATCAAAAAATCAAACAATGAAATGCAGCAGGTCCCTGTGACGGAAATGACTGGGCTTTATCCAACACGGGAAGAAACGGAGCAAACTGATGTCAAAGGCAAAGCCCCTTTGGTTTCTCAGCCTCAGGCAGATGCTTCTGGAAGACAGTCATGACCGTCATCTCTGTTGCTGATACGGCTGCCGATCGCAAATGCTCTGCAGTCCACTTTCTGATGGAGCCTGTGTTGCAGATTCGGGCACGGAGGCAGGCTAAGGCAGGAGGGAGGCTGACAACAGACAGTGGGGCCCCCGGGACTGAGTCTGACCCACCCCCGTGTCACTCGGGAGCAGCAGCAATAACAGCACCTCACAACCAGCCACCACTCAAATGCCTGCAGGTCCTTCCACACACATTATCACACACGTTCCTCATGAAAACCTGTGAAACACCTACAGAGAAATGATTCGCATACCCACAACCGCACGAGTGTGTAGTTGCAGGACCAGGGCAGGTCTAGTGACCCTGTGGTCACAGGCCCAAGCCCACACCTCCTCCCAGGAGGAGGCGAGCCCGCCATGGCCACCTGGGCTTCACACCCTCTTGGTTCCATAAGATCTTGGCAGTTGGTCACGCGAAGTGCTCCAGACCCCCTCCCCCATCCCCAAGGTCCCTTTGAAAGTGCCCAAAAAGGACTGTAAGGGAGGAGCTAAGGGTATAATCACCTCCAGTGACCAGAGGGCTGCATATACTTGCATTTGTAGAGCTCCGTCCGGTACGCAACGTGCTCTCCTCACACCCACCTAACTGCAGCCGACCCGCAGCCTGAGGCTACTCTGCAGACACATTCTCTGAGGAGTTCCTCTCCCACAGCATCCCGGCAATTCTCCTCCGGGACAACCTTTCCCCATTTAGTCAGTCCAGGAACGTAATCTTCTAAGTCCACACTTGACACAGTAAACTTTAATTATTGATAGTGAGAAACACACATGCATACACAAACACACGCATTATTTTTTAGCAAATCCCTGTTTTAATCCTGCTGCAAAAAACAAAAAACGATTCTTTAGTGCAGACCCTACAGTTGAAAAGGAGGAAGAGTAATGCATTAGTTACCTATTGCTGCATAACAAAGCACCCCAAAACTTAGCTACCCCAAAACAACACTTATCATCTTGACGTTTCTCAGAGTCAAAAATTCGGGAGCATCTTTGCAGGATGGCTCTGGCTCAGGTGGTTCTGTCTGCATGTCTGTCTGTCTGTCTGTCTGTCTCTCTCTCTCTCTCAATTTCAGTCACGGAGTTGGCTGGGGCCACAGTCATCTGAAGGCTTGACTGGGGCTAGAGGATCCATGTCCAAGGGGATGCCCTCACATGCTATCACCTCCGTGCCTCGCCGTGTGGCCCTCTCCGTACACGCTACTTGAGTAGCCTCACAACACGGCTGCCAGCTTCCTCCAGAACGAATGAGCAAGAGAGAGAAGGAGCAAGACATAATGCCCTTCACATTCTGGTCTCAGAAGTCACACAACCCCACATCTGCCTTGTTTTATTTGTTAGAAGAAACTCACTGAATCCAGGACATGTTCAAAAAGTGGGGAATTCAGCTCCTCCTATTGAAGTGAGGAGTATCAAAGAATTTTAGACATATTTCAAAGCCATTACAAGTGAAAAGCTTTTAGAGACTTCTAAAACCCTGGGTTAGTTTTGCTTGCTCTTGAATTCCATATAAAAGGAATCGCATGTCCCCTGTGGATCAACATTGTGTTTATCAACATTAACCTAGTCGTTGCATATGGCGGGAGTTTGTTTTTCACTATGTGGGTATACCGCAGTTTACTTCTCCATTCTATCGCTGATGGATACTTGGGTTGTTTCTAGTTTTGGCTTTTATAAATAATGCTGCTATGAGCATTCTTCTGCATGTCCTCTGGTGAGCACATACTTGAACTGCTGTTGAATATTTAGCTGGGAGTGGGATTGCTGGGTCAAAGGTCTGTGTGTGCTCCAAAAGGTGCTAGTTGTCAGGGTAGCGGTAACCATGGTGAGGAGAGGATCACTGGGGAGAAGCACAGGGAGTGTCTGGGGTGCCAGTCACATTCAGATTCTTGAACTGGGTGATGGCGACATGGGTATGTTCACTTTGTGGAAATTCACCGAGCTGGTGATTCCAATCTACTATCAGCCTCAAGATATGCCCCCCATAGCCTGCTCAGAAAAACCTCCACCATCCTCCCGTTCCCCTCAACAAGAAAAAGTGCTCCCTTTCCCAGGCTCTTAGTGTGGGGTGGGGAGTGGAGACACACCGGGGGCCCCTCCTCTCAGTGCTCTTTTCCAACCAAGCTGTAAGCGTCCCTGCAGGAGGGACCTCTCAGTGAGTCACCCAGGACCTGGCTCTTGGCATTCCCTTAACTGCTGCATTGAACTGATGGAATCCCACAATAATGACCAAAACTGGCAGCTGGTAGTTACTGAGTTCTCATCAGTGTCAAGCTCTGTTCTAGGCCCTAAAATAGCTCTCTTAATTCTCATAACAATCCCATCTTCAGTTTCGTGATAAGGGAAGTGAGGAGCAAAAGTTTAGGTAACCTGCCCAGGATCACCCAGCCAGTAAGAGGCAGAGCCAGGACTCAAACCCAGGACGTCTGGCTCTAGAGGTGTCGTAGAAAGAGCAGGAAGAGACACCTCTGCTGAATTACAGAAGAAAAGAAGCGAGGGAGGGACAAGTCATAACTTCTCTGCCCACCCTCTCTAAAATACCTATGCCCCATCATGCTCTAGCCTGCTACTCTACTTTAATTTTCCTAATTTAATTTAATTGCCCTAAAATTGTATTTCTTTAACACATTGACTGTCATGTGAGCTGTATTTAACTCAGGCTAGTTTTGAGCCCGGGGCCTCATGAAGCTAAACCCTGCAGTTGGTTCATGAAAATCTTACTTGTTGATGTTATTAATGTTACAATTAATATTGACAATTTAGTTCTAAAGCGTGGATTGCATTGCATATGACTCACACACAGAAAACAATAAAACATAGCAAATAAGAAAGGATTGTTTTGTTTTAATAAAACACTGTGGTCCCAGGGGAAAAAATTTGTTTTCCACTGTGGCAGTCGATGTGTTAATTATTTGTTTACTTATTTATTGTTCGTCTCCCCATTTAGAAGCTAAGGTCCCTAAGGAATTCTGTCTGTCTCGCTCACAGTTGTATCCTCAACACCCAATTTAAAAAACTAGATACATTAATCTATATGTGTGTATTTTCATGTAAAGAAGACATGGAAGAAGAAAGGGGAGGCAGGAAGACGCAGAGGCCAGAACAGGAGAGACCGTTGGCTTTTCCTTGTTTAACTCCTATGTTCTTGCCTTGTTGCAACCAACAGGGGTTTCAGAAGGTGCTTCAGAAGTTCTGAGAGCCAGAAACCATCACTAGGGGTGTGTGTGTGTGTGTGTGTGTGTGTGTGTGTATGTGTGTGTGTGAGTTGCCGGGGCAGGACCAAGGGGTGAGATGGGGATGGCCAATGGTTCATCTCGTGTGTCTACACAGTCGAACCGTGCTATTTGGAGCACTGTTGTGGAGAAGACTCAGAGGCCACCTCTGGGCTTGGCAGGAGACAGTGCTGTGATGAGCTTTCTGAGCCAGGGCTAGGGGCGTTATTGGCAGCTTTCTGCCAAATGTCCGCCACCCTGGCCGTGTGTTTCCTGGGCAGACTGTTGACCATCACACAACGCTCCAGACTGGAGCGGTCGACTCAGATCATGGTCCAGGTCCAAGGACGATGGCAACTAAACCACACTGGACATCAGGTTTTTACGTTTCAAAATGCTTCTGGAGAGGAGATTTAACAACCTCCCCCATGACCAAATCCTGCATTCTGCAGCCCCCATGCCTCGTGTGTGGCTGCTACCTATGCCACGCTGCCGGCCTGTCAGAAGCCAGACGTCGAACTCATAGTCAGCACAGCAGATTGCAGACGAAACCTCCTTCCTAGTCGGGGGCTCTGGTCATTCCACAGCAGTCCTCACCCCCAAAGACTTCTCCCTCCTTCGAACTTCCTCAAAATTCACTCTCTATCAGTCTCAGGGTCCAGAATTCTTTACATTGCCCTTTGTTAGTTAAGGATGGGCGGATGCATGGATAATAGAAGAACGAACATGCAAATGAACAGAGGATGGAGACAGATGCTTCTCCATCTCGGTAATAAGCTTCTTACAAGTCACTGTCATTTCTTATTTCGGACTTCTAATATCCTACCTGGAGCCTGGTACAGTCGCTCGATAAATGACTGCCTACAGCAATGTCGATGATGTTTAAAACTGGGATTACAAGTCTCAAAGGCTTGGTCTAATGCTGCGGCTATAAAGGGTACCCACCACAGTAGCTTTTCGACCTGCAAGAGGAGGGAAGACCCCGTTGGCTACAGACCAGCCACACAGTGATTGGGGGTTCTGCTCTACATGGGGGCACACGAAAGTCCAAGGAGACCAAGCTCCAGTTGACATTGCCTTGACTGGCCTTCCTGCAAGGGCAAATTCTGTCCTTTGCACACAGACCAGGGACCCACCTGTTTTTTCATTAACAAACAACCCATTTGGGCACTTGTATTCAAGAATCCCAGTGTTTCTAGCTGCGTTTGTGGAATATGCTCCAATGCTATAAACGAAGACTTGGAAAATGAGAAGCAAAAAACATTTCTCAAGGCTCCTTTTAGAACAGAGACTTCCTATGCAATGGGTCACAAATCAACCCTGAAGAAAAACAGAGGCAAGTACTTTTAAGAGACCAGACTTCTCTCTGGGACATGAAGGTCATGGATAACTCTCCCAGGGATCTTCAGAACCATGCTTCTTCGTCAGCACCCCCCCATACCTCAGCCTCCTTCACTGTGTGCCCTCACTTCAGAGATTGATTGTAAATATTACACATCCAGAAGAATAGAAGCTAAAGCAGCCCTGGGTCTTAGAAAGTGTGAGATTTATTTCAAACGTGGCTAACAGGGAAGAGATCATCGCACTTCTTTGTGTGACACCAAAACAGCCTCACCAAGCTGCATTCGTCTGATGAACTGTTCTTATCTTTGCACACCTGGAAACTCAATCAGGTACCATTGGATCTAGGAAAACCCGCCTCTTCTCTGTTCTTCCTAAAAGCCAAGATTATTCGCACCTCAGGGCCTTTGCATTTGCCCGTCCCTCTCCAGCTCCCCGCGGCTTTTTGGTTATGCCTGTCTCACCTTATCCAGCCTCTACCTTGTCTTGCCCCCACGAGCATTTTAAATTGTAATAAACGAATCATTAAATAGAGAATAAAAATGTCACAAATCATTAAGTAAAAAAAAAACAAAAATGCAAAAGCAAGCGGAATCTACTAATTTGCTCATCTGTGATGGGCATTTTTTCATTAGCAAAAGCACTTTCAATATGCCACTCCCCAACTCAAAAAATGCCAATGGCCCCAGTGCCAACCCAAGTCCAGACCATACATGGTAGTAGCAAGGTCTAAAATATTTTTAAAAAGATAAATTTATTGCCAAATTGTGTAGCAGTTGAGATGAAAATAGTAAGGGGGAAAGAGTTTAGGTGATGTGTAGGCATGGACAAAAATCATGAAAGTGGCCCATGAGTGACTGAACTCTGGGAAATGCCAATTGCAGAGATGATTGGAGCTGTTGCCGGCTTTCACAGTCAGCCTCCTATTCTCCTGCAACCCTGCAGCTTCACCCCAGGGGTCTTTGAGCTACAAATCAAAGAGGCAATTCTCTGCAACAAGAGGCGGTCTCACTGACCAGCTCGATTCAGCTAAGGTGAGAGCAGCTGGTGCTACACTATGAGAATCCCACTCCAGGTTGGGTTTGCTCAACAGTGCAGATGAAAGAAGAAAACACATCTGGAGGGGGAATGGAGCTGCTAAAAATGAACTCAGAGTTTATGTGCAGCTGTCACAAAACATTCTGCTGTGGAACACACAGCCCCTGCCTTCACCTGTCTGCATCTCATCTGTCCCCACTGGTAGCAATTCACCGAGTGACCAAGAATGGGAAGCCACAAACAAAAATGAGTTTTCTAGTAAAGAAATGGCAAAGAAAAGAGATTTTTAAAGAGCAAAGTATCCACAACTTTCACAAAGCTGGACTGATCTGGAATAACTTAATGAGTGGCTGGAACCAAAGACACATTTCAAGAAAAATGTTATTCAACTGAGTTTAAGGTAATCACCTGGCATCAAATTACAGCAAACTTTTAAACTTTTGAAACTTTTTCAAAGGCCTCTGTATCCTGTTTGTATCTCAACTGATTTAATGGTTCTGTCATCAAGAGACTGAAGCTCAGAGAAGTGAAGTGGCCCAAGCCAAGTCTCAAAGAGGCAGGACAAGACTCAGACATCCCACTCCCGGTCTCTCTCCACCACTGCTCAGTAAGAAGGCAGTAAGATACACCTGCTTCGTGTTCTCACACCAAACATCCTGTTCAGAATTATCATTCGGTATCCTGGGACCACCTCTTGGAATGAAAAAGATGAATCCGGGTGATCCCAACTAGAAAAACAGAGATGCTACACTGACTGCACTGAGAAACCACACTTGCCTTAGAAGAAAATACGAACCATGTCCTGCTTTTGTCTGTGTTTTAGGAGTCTAAAGATATTGGCTGTACAATAGAAATCAGTTATGTTTAATATAAAATCATATGATAATGACCTGAGAAGTCAAACTCTCGAGGGAGGATGTAAGTTAGAGTTCTTTGCTTGTAAGCAACAGAAACCCATTCTGGTCAGCTTATGAGAAAGAGATTTCTAAGAGGGACATTGGCCAATGGAGACCCCTGATCAGAGTCACTAGATGCCACCCCCAAGCGTCCACTTCAGCTGCACGAAACGTCATGTGCACTTGGGACCTATAGAACTGCCTTTCCCATTGGCATCCAGGGAGTATTGCCCTCAATAGCAGATGCACCTCAGCTGTGCACCAGCCAGCAGGAGGGACCCATGTCTGTGCCCAACTCAGTCCCTGTCAGATTTAGTCATGTGAACACACACACATGCACATACATTCATGGATACATACACGTGTGCACGCACACAGCAGCAGCAGACACTGGTGAAGTACCGCCCTCAGCCCATCTGATTTCAGCACTGCCGTGGCGGACAGTTCCATGCACCACCGGCCCCTGCCAGTGGCTGTCACCAAAGCGTTTTTGACCTCTGCTGTTTTCTCCAAGTTATCTCCCCCAATTTAACCTTCAACCAACTGGGATGGAGGTCAGTAGATACAAGCTCCAGCCTCCCCATATTCCCGTGGGACAATTCTGAGGCACCTTGTACACAGTTCTGAGAGAGCACCCCAGTGGGATGACATCACAGGGACCCTTTATCAGCTTCTCTTCTTTCCTGGTCTCATTTTCCCCCACCCCACTTCTACTTTCTGGCATCACCTCCCAGATAAACTGCCAGGGCCCCAATTCCCTGGTCTGGAGTCTGCTTTGGGTCTACATGCACATCTTGCACGCACGGGTGCATCACGCAATGTCTTGCATGGAAAGAGAGAGGCCTTGGACCCCCAGCAGGTTGGAAGGTGCATGGAATATAAAACCCCCAACATCTCTACCACAAGGGGCTAAGGAGAACCTGCCTGCAATTCCCCTGAGCCTGGACAGAGTCAAAGCTGACCCTGGTTTTACACACACAGTGTGCTTAGCAGCGAAGCTGACATATCAAATCAGTGTCTTCCTTTCTCTCTCCATATCTCTTATACCAGTAAGAATCTGGCCAGGAGGACAGAAACAACACTGAGCATTTAAGACAGAGCAAATTTAATCCAGGGAGGGGGCTACATGGTTATGTGCATCTGAGAAGCCCAACCAAGATTAGCTGCTTGAACCCCAGGCCAGAAGGACAGAAGGAGGCAGTAATGTTCTCACAGCCAGGGACCAGGGTCACTCAAAGGACAATAAGACCCCCAAGGGCTCCTCGAGCAGGAGAAATGTGGCTGCACCATAGATGCCACAGGCAGGAGGAGGAGGGGGTGCCCTGGCTACTGGTGCCCCATTGGCTGACACTGGCTCAGCGAACCTGGGAACCACAGAGCCCGCAGGGTCAGCTCCTCTCACACAGACAGGGCAGGCAAGAGCAGCCCATGGGTGTGACGGCGAGACCCGGGCACTAGCACATGCCCCACTCCAATCACGGTGTTTGGGATCTGTCCACGAACCCCTCAGTGCCCTGTGAGATGATTCATCTGAGGCTGGAAGGATGGACTCACCTTGCTCACTGTCTGTGGCCCTAAAAGATATGTCCACCCGGAACCTGTGACTATGACCCTATTCGGACAAAGGGTCTTTGTACATGTAATGAAGGTAAGTATCTCAAGACGAAATCATCCTGGGCTAGGGTGGGCCCTGAATCCAATGGCCAGCGTGACTTGTAAGACACAGAAAAGGAGAAGACACAAAGAGACGCGCAGGAGCAAAGACCACATGAGGACAGAGGCTGAGATGGGGCTTACGCAGCTACAGTCCAAGAAATGCCAAGAATTTCTGGCCACCACCAGAAGCAACCAGAGAGGCATGGAACAAATTCTCCCCCAGAATCCTCGGAAGGAACCAACTCTGCCCACACCTTGGTTTCAAGACTTCTGGTCTCCAAAACTGTGAGAGAACAAATTTCTGTTGTATTAAGCCACCAAGTTTGTGGCCAGTAGTTACAGCAACCCTGAGAAATAAATATACGCATCCTAAGTTCCGTTATTTTTTTCCATGCCATGGAATGCTCTCCTTTCCAAGTTGGAGATAAATCTTCAACCAGGAAGACGGGAGCAAAACAAGAGTTCAAAAGCTCTGCCTTTAATGTGATGAAAGGCCCTCATCTCTTAAAACTCCCTGTCTCACACCTCCTGTCCTGTCCCAGCCGCACCTATAAATGTCCTTGCTGTGCTCATGATGGAAAATTGTCTCTGGAGCCAGGAGGTTCATTCCATGCGGTGAATAATATCCTGGCGACTGAGTGCACTTTTAGTCGTCTCCCTTTCGCGATGGGCTCTGCTCGAGGACAATGCCACTCATCTATTTTCTGAATTAATTGGTTAAGCCACTCTATTCACTTCCAAGTGCTGCTGTTACAAATTACCACAAACTTAGTGGCTTAAAACAGCACAAATATATTCTCTTATCCTTCTGGAGTTCAAAAATCCAAGATGGGCTAAAATCGAGGTTTTAGCAGGGCCGTGTTCCTTCAGGAGGGTCAAGGAGAACATCTGTATTTGGTTTATTGGGGGTTTTGGGTGGGCTTTTTTGTTTGTTTTTTGTTGTTGGTGGTGGTGTTTGTTTTTCAGCTTCTAGAGGCTTCCTGCATCCTCGGCTTACGTTTCCTTCCTCTACCTTCGAAGCCGGCCCTGCAGAATTCAACTCTGCCTCGACTCTGAACTTCTGCCTCCTTCTTCCCACTGAAGGCCCTGTGATTGCACGGGGCCCTCCTGGATAACCGGGATAACCTCCTCATCTCAAGGACAGCTGATTAAGACCTTAACTCCCCCTTGCCATGTAACACAACCTGCCCACAGGTTCTGCGGATTAAGACATCGACATCTTTGGGGGGTCATTATTCTGCCTACCACAGGCAGGAAATCTTCAGTTAAACTCTCAACAGGCAGGTCCTTACCCTTAAAATGAAGCCTCGGTAGGCAGATCCACATGCGACCTGCTGCACTCTTCCCAAGACAGGCAAGGCGATTACATAAAGGTGCTCTGCAGGGGGTCTACCAGATGCCAGAGACTGGGGTGGGAGCCATGGACACGTGACCTCCTTTAAGCCTCCAGCAACACTGACAGGAAGTTCTAGCTCCCATTTCACATATGAGCAAATGAGGCTCAGAGATGGGCGACTCCACCCTCCACACTCAGCATTCAGATGGAGAATGCCTTCTCCCCTCCTATTCTCATGCCCTCATTTAACTGACCTTTAACCGCCAAGATCAAGCAACATTTCCTCTTTTCAATGCCTACCTTTCAAAACATTCCTGAAGCCCTCATCGCATCAATCGAGCCTTGCTTTGTTACCCATCTGTTTGCATGTGTGTGCTGCCTCCCAAAAAGATCTTAAGATCTTTTAGGGTAAGGACCTTATCCAAGACTTGTTGGTATTTTCTAAAACACCAGCTGGGTTGTGGGAACTCAAAGGATAGTTGCTCATTGAAACCCACAGCAAGCAGCAGAGTTACAGCTCTTTAAAGAGACGCTCTTTCACGAAAATAATTCATTCCGCCTCCCTGAGGGATCTGTCCGACTCTATGAGGACCCTTTAAGAATATTCAGATGTCCCATGAGATATATCAGGCCTATGTAAGTGGAATGAAAATTATAATAGCAGGAAGATATTAATAATTAGAGCCAGGCTCCACTCAAAGCCATTTACGCATGTTAACACATATTGACCTGTTTATTGCTCACAACGGCACTCTGAAGGAGGCGCTTCCCTAACCCTCATGTTACAGAAGGGTAGACTGAGGCACAAAGCACACATGAGACATGCCCAGGATTTAGGAATTCTGAACCTGACCTCACTCTGTCCTCAAGGTCCCCCCACCAACACTTTCCTGACCTCCGACCTTGGCTTCCTCCCTGGATCTCCCTATGGTTCAGTCACCCCTTCGGGATAAACCTTCGGGATAAACCCCCTCCTGTACCAGCCCAGCTCTGGGAACTCTCTCCAGTTTATATCCCCGGGGCAGCTCCCCATAGCCCGAAGTAGATGAGCCCCCAGGAGGATATCCTGTGTCTTCCCCACCTACGCACCTGAGCAGGTGCTCCCAACCTTGAAGGCAGCATACACGGCAGTTTGCAGACCTGAGTGTGCACTGGGGAGAGGCAGACCGCAGGCCCCACCCTCAGTGAGCCTCACTCCGGGGGTCTGGAACAGCCGAGGGGTCTGCATCTTACCAGCCTCCCCTTCTCCCCCCGAGAGATTCTGCTGCCTGCAGTCCCCAGAGCACCTGGAGAAACCGCAGGGGTGGGGGTGACTTGGAAAGCTGGTCAGTCAGTTTTATCCTCCCCTCCCCACATTAGAGCAAGCATTTATTTTACACGGATTTTGCTTTCAGATCATTTTGATGTACCTGTAGGTGTTGGCTCGGGTGCCAATGGAATCCTGTGGTCCCTGCATGGCCCATTCAGCTCCCCCATCGGACGACGGCCTTCCCAGAGTGGCCTCAGCCCTCAGCAGGGGAAGGGGTAGGGGACAAACCCTCTGTCTTCAAACCCCTCTCTCAACCTGGGAGCTTCACCCCTGCAGGTGATTGTGTCTAGACTCACGACATATCCCTTTAGGAAGTGGTTATTATCCCATTTTAGAGATGAGAAAACTAGGACAGAACGAGTCTAAATAGCCCCCAACCCAGAGAGCTGCTGGGCCAAGAACGTGAATGGCTGCTTCACCAACGGCCCCGCTGTTCCTCAAGAAACAAGGCCACGTGCGGCTGCGCCTGGGGCTGGCCTCGTGCCTCACTCGAGAGCGCACATGCTGTCGACCCACGTTCCCAGTGCCCTGGCACCCCGTGCCCTGCTCCTATTTTGCCTTACCCTGGGTACCATCTGTATTATTACTTACTACTCTCCTTTAAATCTGCTCATGACACAGATTTATCAGGGGAGGAAGCAATAGATCAGCACTGGAAATGAAAAAAGCAATGTCACTTTCTGCAAAGAGAAGAAAACCCTTTAGGGGTTTAGTAAGTACACTGAAAACGGAACACTGCTACTGAATGCTTGCCGGACTGCTGCCTGCCAAAGGCTGCCAGCCTGGCGGGTGGGCTCCCACTGCCTAAAACAAAGACAAAGCAACAGGCAAGGAGAAGAGCACGTGGTCAGGAGGATGCAGGAGACTGGTGTGTCAGGCAGAGCCCGCCTCCCTGCCTTCACTGGGATAGGAAGGACGCCGAGGGAATCAGCCCTTACTCAGGTAATTCAGCATTACGTAAGCACCCACAGTATTTGGCACCTGAATACCCACAGTCACCCTGGGGACAGACTGATTTCTAGGTGGTCTCTCAGACTATTTGAAGGCAAAAGTCATTCTAGAACCTGGAAACTTTAGGATGGAGGGTGAAGGAACAAAATCAAGAACCCAGGGGAACGCAGCAGGTAATTTAGCTTATGTGCAGGTCTCTCCAAAGCAAGTCTACCACCTTCTCGGAATGCCACCACGTTACCATGGAAACACAGCCGTGGCAAGTCAAACTTTCTACCCAGGTGTTACAGAGCATGCTCCTCAAAGACGGTTGGCAGCCACCAGTGACAGCATAAGCCACTCGCTCACCCACCCAGGACACTAATTATGTAACACAGTCTGAGTTCTGATACAATTTCTTCATGTCAGCCCAGTTTCTTTCAAGATGAAAAGCAAAGAAGGGTGTTCCTCTCCTCCATGACTAGCTATAATTAACTCCAAAAATATTCGTCCTTTAGCAACGGAATGTACCTCTTTCAAGTCACGTGGGGAATTGCTAAAGAACAGATTGGCATTGGACCCTGAAAGGTAGTAAAAAGGCAAGGCCTGGTCACTTCTTTTCCCTTGAAAATGTGGCCCCCGTCTCCTAGTCTTTGTGTGACTGTTGCATATTTAAATGAGCCCGACCACCTTGGTCACAGGTTAGATTCCGACTCTGAGATAGAGTTTCTTACAGACAGCAACAATGAGCTGGATTATTCCTATGCACATACACACACAGAGGTGGCTTTTTTTTTTTTTTTTTGGTATCTTAGCTCAAATATTATAGTACATTGTGTGCTATCTGGTGGCAGTACAATTTCTGACACTATTTCCATGATAGCAAAATTTACATACAGATGGCAAATAAATAAAACCTTTCTGTGACTTGGTCTGTGGTTCTCATAGTCAGCAAATCCTATTAGGGGCTTTATTAACCTGCTCAGTGATGGAAATGTTATATCTGGTCTTTTATGGATTTCAGCTGCGCAATCCGGCCCTGCTACAAAATGAAATTTAACTCTCAACATTTTTCTGCAACATGAAGCCACCGAAATGGAGTCTTTTTCTGTATGCAGCGCTGGAAATAACCACCCTTTCTCATTTCTCATGCAAGCCACAAGTGATCTCTTTCTGCTATCCATTTTCTTTAACAGCACATAATTGCAATTAGCTAGTGAGCACCAAGGGATACAAGTTGATCAACATACAAAGTTGCCAAGAAGAAGTAAGTCTAGGCAAGAAAGAAAGAGGGTGTGGGGGTGGGGGTCTCTGCAATGGAAAATGCATTTGGAAGACTTGGCTTAAACCCCCCAGAGAAGCCCCCAAGAGATCTCCCTCTGTGAGCACCCTGCTTCAAGCTGAGCCCTGGCAGGAAACATCTAGGCCTCAAAGGATTGGCTAATGACTAGTTAAAATCAGCCACTCTCTATATCTAAACAAGGGGGGAAAATGTGTTTGTGGGTGAGCTGAGTTGAAAGCTGCACCGTACAGACTCTTGTGAGAACCCACGTACTGTAGAATTTCCTGTGCCCCAGGAGAATTTAAGTGGAAAAGTCATCTCAGATCTAAGAAGGATGAGCCTCTGGAGAGAGGACTTCAGAAAGGCAGCAGGTGTGGGTCATACCTTTCCTTTTGCACTAACGCTATTTTCTGTACCTCCGATCCTGAAGGAAAACCCCTAAAGAGGAATCCAAAATCCAGGGCAAGACTCTTGTGTATCCTACATCAGCCAGGCAGTGGCACCAACACCCCAGTGCATTCCAAAAATAAGAACCTGTGTTCCTGAAAGTCTCAAACTGACACTGGAACGGAACAGAAAACACAGGAGTTATGAGGGGAAGACAAGGACGAGGGAAGTTAAGAAAATTCTGAATTCATAGCGAATGGCACCAAAGGCTACTTCACTACTTTCCATACTGTAGGGTACTGCGCTAATTTCCCAGGCCTGCCGCACAAAATACCACAGACTGGGTGGCTTCACAGCAGAAATTTATTTTCTCACACTTCTGGAGCCCAAAAGTCCAAGATGAAGGTGTTGGCAGAGTTGGTGTCTCCTGTGGCCTCTCGCCATGGCTTCCGGTGCCTTCTCGGTCTTCCTCTTCTTGCAAGACATTGGATTAGGTCCCACACTGATGACCGCACTTCAACTTGATCCCCTCTTTAAAGGCCCTATGTCCCAGGACAGCCACACTCCCCAGGTGCCAGGGGTTAGGGCTTCAGCATAAGAATCTGGGGGGACACAGTTCAGCCCACGACAGGCATCAAGCCTCGTAAGTTAACTGCTGTATCTAGGATGTAAAAGTGTGTGCTCCCGATTTACCGAGTCCCAACCATAAACCAGACGTAGTTCTTGATGCTGGAGACACACGTCCCTGCCTGCGTGGAGCTGACATGCTAATGTGGGGAAACAGACAACAATAAGTGAACAAATAAATAACTATTTCGGGCGGTGACAAGTGCTGTGAAGGAAACCAGCTAGAGCAGGACTGGGATGGGGACCACTTAGGGATGGTCAGGAAAGGTTTCCCTGAAAAGGGGATGTGCTAGGTGAGACTGGAATGGCTTGGAGGGGCCAGCCCTGCAGGGGTGTGAGGAACGGGCGTTCCAGGCAGGGAGAACCAGGGAAATGCCCTGAGACCAGGGCAAGCTTGGTGAGTTCCAGGAGCCCAGAGAACGTGGCTGTACTGCTGGAACATGGTGGGAGGTGACATGTTAGAGAGGTGAGTGGCACTCCAGGAACATCCGGCTTGGCCTTTTGCTCAGTTCACTCCTGCCCCCTCAGGTAACGGTCAAGACCACTGCAAATTTACAGCAGGAAAGGTGTCTTTTTACTTCTCACCCACCTTTCTCCTTTTGACCCAATCAGGATTTCAAATACTTTGCATAAAGTACCACCAACGGCGATCCTAACCAGTGCAAAACCGGCGTCTTTATTTCTACTCCTTTCCTCAGGAAAAACATCTCTTAACATTGATCCTGACATTGCAACCCCAAGGGCAGGCAAAAAGCTCCTTTGCAAACCCAACAGGACGCAAGAGCTGGAAAAGGTTTTGATTTCCCATTGAGAGGGAAACCGCCAATATATTTATTAAGTACCAGGTGCAACTGCATTGCCGTAAGTGAAGAAAAATCATTACTTGGGACCCTGGAGGTAAGTGGCAAGTTTTCTTATTCTGGGTTTCAAATTTAATTCAACTCAGGGGATACTTTATGAGCTCTAACAGACTGCCAGTCCTAGCCGGGGACACAGACTCCGCCAAGTCAGCAGTCCCTGTCTGCGAGAAGCTCATAATCAAAGAGATTGACACAAATTCAGTTAATTATAATATGCTGAGATAGGAGAGTGCATGTTGAGTTTCTTGCAGAAAGTTTTGTGGATTTAGACCACCCAGACAGGACGAAATGCAATTAAAAATTATATCTAACCTTAAAATGTAGATTACACAATTCATTATCATCTTCTTTCCTGGTTTTAAGTGATTTTTTTTTCTGAAATCTTCTGCCTAAATGACAGCGAATGAGTCAACCTCAGCATATTGGAGGTAGAGACCATATTTTCATTTTTAATGAAACTAACAGAGATAAGTGGTATGCGGCACTTTTATTGTATTAAAATAAAATCTGATGAAATTCTCACCAAACAACATCCCACTAGTCAAGATGAGAAGATTGCAGAGTGGAGTTTGCATCTCTTGTTAGTGCAAGTACTATCCCAATGAATTTTCCTAAAACTACTGCACAGGTCATTGGTGGGCAACTACATAATGTTTAAGAGGTAAAACTAAACTAGCTCCATGTAAACTACTTACATGCAACAGATCTACTGTGCACACGGTTACTTATTTTTCTTTTAAATAAAATTCTCCACCATTCCAAAGTGAGTAGTAAAAGCAAGATGGCTGTGTAATTGTGTGTTGGAAACCCGCAGGTACACAGCGGGGTGTTTTCAGGCCCCTGAGAAACAGCCCCACATTACTGCGGGGACTTTGAGCTTCACTTCAGCATTTCAACGTGCACGAGCTTCCCTCCTCAGCTTTCAGGGAAAAGAATCCTCCTGACATCCCAGGTCCCCAGTATATCCCCCCCTCCTCTTCCCTGACAAACACTGGAATGACACCGAAAGCTGTTGCCTTCCCTGTTTCCATCAAATCATGTCTCAGTCAATATTAACTGCTCACCCAGAATCCATTTTCCATTTCTTCCCTATTGATAAAACCCTGACTTGGCAGACGGGACAAAAGCCCAGTTAAATACCTACAATTCCCTACCTTACTACGGGTGGGCTTGGTTATGAGAACAGTTCTGGCCATTGAGTGATAGTCAAAAGATGTTGATTGACACCTCTGGGAATGCTCCCTAAAGAAGGGCAGACACAGATGCACAAGGTTTTTGCCCCTCTCTCTCCTTCCCTCCTTCCTTCTGAATGAAATATAGACGTGACGATCACCACTGCAGCAGCCATCTTGTGACAATGAGGGAAAGGCCAAGAGAATCATAACATCCTTGATCCACCAAACCAAGACCTACCTGTGGACTTTCTTGCCTTTCCTGAAATATATCCCTGTCTTAGTGAGATCAGTGTTCTTGGGGTTCTTACTCCGTGCAGCTGACCTTAACCCCTAACATGGATTAACTTTACAGATCACTCTTCCCCAAAGCCCTTCAATCTGGCTTTCACTCCCAGGAGTCCATTAAACATCTTATTAAAGTCACCAATGGCCTCCATACGTAAAATGCAGAGAATAATTTTCATTTCCCTTGCTCAGCATCTCATCAGCATCCCACCCTGTTGACCTTCCCTTGTTTTCAAACAGTCTCCTCTCTTGGCTTGTGTCATGTCATAGTCTCTTGGTCTTTCTGCTACTTCTCTGGCTGTTCTGAGGACTCACCTTCATCATTTATCAACCTATTAAATGTTGGAGTCCTTTAGGACTCATTTATAAGCTCTTTTTTCTTCTCATGATTTTTACTGAAAAAAAAAATCATCCTTTCCAAGGCTTTGATTATTATCATCAAACTGCCAGACGTGCCTAAATTTGGATTTGCAGTCAAGACACAGGGAGAGAATGTTGTTACCTAAAAGCCCAGGACCTGGGGCCACCCAGTGGGAGCTCAGTTCCTTGCAGGGTCTACTCCTGAGAAGCACACACCCTGGGGGAGTCGGGGCTGCAGAGGAGATGCAGCCTCTGACAGAGACGTATCCGGAAGCAGAACAGGAGGGAAGTAATCACCTGCTTTCTCTGCTCTTTCCCACCCTCCAGCCTTTCACTGCTGCCTCCCACTGGGCAAATCCACGCAAGAAAAGGAAATCATGACTCCATACAAATGTAAATTAACCAAGTGAATAAGTTGAAAATTTGGTGAGGAATGCAGTGTTTATATAATGTCATAGTAACTCCTCACAAAATTCTTACTAACTACAAAGAGAAACAGCAACTTCACAATGGAAAATGCTGGCAGATACCACCTTAATTATGTCACTGAAGTGAACATCAACAGGAATGAGACAAATTAAAATCACGGACCACCTAATAGGATGCGATGAAAATGCAGGCTCATTTCCGTGGCATTCATGAAGCAGATGCATAACCTGAATCTAAGAGTGAGGACACAGCAGACAGACCCAAACTGAGAGACATTCTACAAAATAACTGCAATTTTTGTAATATCAAGATGTAACACATAGAGATATAATTATAACAATAGCACAAAGAATGGGGAGAGTGGCACTATACTATTGCAAAATAACCATATTTTACCTAGAGTAATAAAATATTAATTCTAAGTAGATGGTGATACAGTTAAAGATACATTATTATGATCCCTAGAGCAATCACTTAAAAATGTAAAGAGAGACAGCTAAAAAGCCAAGAGATTAAAATAGAATAAAATACTAAAATATATTTGATTAACACAAGGGAAATAAAGAAAGAAGGAATAGAGGAAAAAAATAAGATGCAAGAAATAGAAAACAAATAGTAGACCTAATTCCAACCATATCAACAATTACATTAAATGTAAATGGACCAAATTTGCTTCTGGTGATGGCTGAATGAGATCCTACAGGACTAGCTCTCCTACAGATAACATCTGCAAACTCTAGCAGTTCAAAGCACTGTCCGAAAGCACCAGAGAGTAAACAGAAACAGGAAGATCACGATAGGGAGTCCATGCTCAGAGGAGGACCACTCTAAGGAAGGATTTCTCCCATTCTTGCTCCATTTAGCCTGGAAGATAATGCGGTAATCATTGTAGGGGACACAAAAAGCACCACCGGTGGAAAAAATGCAGTTGAGGGTAGGGGGTAGGGAACCACAAGACAGAGTCCCAGATGGCAGCTAAAGAGAGATGAGAGAATGACGAAGAGAAAGAGAGAGAGAGAGACAATGCTCAAATTCTCCCTGTCAATATCTCTGGTTGAACCTTCGAACCACGTATATGCAAATCAGTCTCAAAGCATCTCAACTAAAGACAAAAAATCTGTACTGAGATTGGATTTATAATCCTAGAAAGATTCATAACATCAAAGATACATCCAAAATTGCCCAAATTATGAAGATTTCAAGCAATAAACCCCATTCAAGAGTGAAAAGACAACCAGCTGAAACCAACCCTAAGATGCCACCAATGTTAGAATTGCCAGAAAAAAAGATTTTAAAGGACTTTAAATGGGCAAATAAGCCAATCGTAGAAGGAGAAATCCTGCGTGGTTCCTCTTGGATGAGGTTTTTACAAAAGTCAAACTCGTAGCAGTGGAGAGCAGAATGGGGTGTGCCGGGGCTTGGGGGCGGGGGAAACAGAGAGTTGCTGTACAATGGTACAGAGTTTCAGTCCTGCCAGATGAACAAGTTCTAGAGATCTGCTGTACAGTAATGTGCATCTAGTTAATGCTACTGTACACTTTACAATGTGCTAATAGAGTAGATTTCACATTATGTGATTTTTACCACAATATAAAAAAATATATTATCCAGGACATATATAAAACCTCTTGGAGTTTCTTTTTTTAAAACCAATAGTCTAGGTCATATGAGATAAAATCACTAGGATAGACTCCAAAAGAAAAAAATGCATAGGCACAAGGGCAACATAACTGAGGAACTGTGAGCTCAGCACCACAGATGTGACGGAGCCGCAACCTGCGAGTGTTTCAATGAGAAAGATGGTGCCCAGGGACTGGGCAACCCTGAGAAGGGGAAGGAAAGGAGGGTGTTGAGGCTGGTTGCCAGCCAAGGTCGTGCACCAGCCACCTGCAGACAGGTAGCCCTGCTGCAAACGCCTCGTCCCGGGAGCAGGTGCCGGCCAGCAGGGGCACCGGCTCAGTCTCTCCACCTGGAAAACTGACTTGAAGACAATCCCTCCAGGCTCCTAGCATGACTGCAAGGGTTAAAGCCACGACACATCTAAGTGTGGCTTGGTACAAACTAAGTGTCCACCAAGCTATTGGCCACCACTGTGATCTAGGTATACTCCAGTTTTCCAAAGTTGTGACCTGAGATAAAGCCATGAGCGCAGGTATAAATTCTCATTTTGTACCCAGACTCCTCTGAAGCATCTGAAATTTATACTCACTCCCTACCGATCTCCCTGGGAGCTCACAGACTCCAATACGTTGGGGAGAGAAAACGAAGCAGATTTGGGGTTAAGCACCGTGTTCTAATTAGTGGAAACATGCTCACTAAACACAGCGGACAACATTTCGAAGTCACATTAGCTAAGCGCGCTGTGCAGGTTAGTTTGTTCGGGAAATAATCACCTGCCTTCACTTCCAAGCTCTACCGAAATCTCAACTCTAAGCTCTAGACTTGACCTGGGCTTTCCGATTGCAGATTTCAGAGCATCTGTGTCCACGCAGAGTTTCCTCAAGGGAGATCGGAGTTTGATTCAGGAAAAGAAATTACTAAAGCCTGGATTTTTGGTGCCAGTTGGGGAATGCTCTAATGGGATGCTGGGTTTTTAAGTATAAAAACTAAGCGCTAAGGTAAGATGATTAACATTCAAACTAGGGGACATGAGAGGGGCACGGGCTTTGAAATGGGCTGACCTGGGTTGGAGTCCTGGTTCTGCCGCTTTCTGGCTGTGTGACCCTAAGGCTACTAACTAAGCACTTCTGAGCCTGTTTCTTCATCTCCGAACAGAGGAAACAGTCATCTCCAGAGCTGCCGAGAGGATGAGAGATGACAACGTACACAAGAATCTCATGGGGATCCTGCATGTGACAGGTTCACAATAGGTGGGAGCCGCTGCCAGGGATGAGCTGGGCACTGGGTGTGTCCCTTCTGTGCATCCTGGAGGCAGCTTCCAGAGTCTGCTTAGATGCTGCTGAGGCTGCACCGAGCATCGCAGTCAAATTGCTGCCGGGCGCTGCCGACACCTTCCCCGTCATCCCACTCGGTCTTCACGGCCTTCCAGGAAGGCAGGTGCTATTACTGCTCTCATGAACAGAAGAGGAAGGCAAGGCTCAGAGAGGTGACGTAACAGGCACAAGGTCACACAGCCAGTGAGGAGGGGAGTTGAGATTGGACCCCAAGCCTCATTGATTCTGGTTCTAATCACTTAGAACACTTGCCTCCAAGCACTTCCTGAGCACTCCAGATTCTGTGATCACACCGCCCTACCCACAGGCCCCCTCCCATTTTCCTTTGATTGATCCCAAACCTGCCCATCCTCCGCAGCCTCCTCCTCCTCCAGGAGGCCTGCCTGGTTTACCCCCATGAACTGCGCCGACCTCCTTGATCTGACATCACTTCCTGCCCACGCCACTTGTGCAGGGACTTGCACTGTGCATTGCTAATTAACACTTCAGGTCAAACACATCTGTCTCTTCAAAGCCTCCCAGACCTCTGAGCACGGAGACCACCTTCCTTCATCTCAGCACCAGGCAGAACAAGTCCAGTGATGTCTCACGTCATGTCTGATTGCTACAGGCTCTCATCTTTATATTGCTCGCTAAAGAAAAAAATTAAGTTTTTAAAGAATTAAAGTCAGTTTTATTTAGAGTCTTACTGAGGACTTCTAGTCCAGGAAGAGTCTTTTAGAAAGGTTTTTTCAGATGGTTTTGAAACAGTGTTTTAGTTTACAGTTTACGTGCAGGTCGTGGAGGTTTAGTATCAAAGTTTGGGTGAAAGAGTACACCTGGTCACAGGTGGTAGAAGCATAATCACTAAGCCCGTCAGATGTTGTCTTCCTTGTAGGAAAAGGCAGGAACTAGGATCATCTGTCTATTAAGGAATGCAGTGACTCAGGCGAGGGACGTGGGTGCCGCGGGCCCCATCCTGTTCTGTCTCTAAAGCATCCTTCCGGAGAGCTGCACGTCACCGTGGAGTTTTGTGAAATTGTGCTGGCAAGCAGAAATGGGCAAACGCGGTTCTGACGTCTGCTGCTTTGTCTCACAATGTGAATTCAAATACGGAGTGATTGGGAAGAGCCAAGATTCTTCCATAACATTCACTTCTAAGGCATTTATTTAGAAACTACCGCATGCGAGGCAAGAATCGTCAATGGGTGCGAAAATTCATGGGCAAAAGGATGAAGCAAAACAGGGTATGGGAATAATCTCAAAGAATCTCCCCAGATGTTACGATTACTAAGTGCAAAGGTGGAGAAGCCGGGCAGAAGCCTCGGGTACCTCCTGACTTCACACACTGAGGAGGACGCGGCACTTCCCTGGCATTCGGCCCAAATACGTGCATCCTCAGTCCAATCAGGAGAAAACGCTGGACAAACCCCAACTGAGGAACATTCTCAGAAACACCTGGCCAGTGGTCTTCAAAAGTGTTAAAGTCATAGACCAAAATAATAATAACAAGACTATGGAACAGAATTGAGGAAACAAAGGAGATACAACTGTGTGCTGTGTGGGATCCCGGATTGGATCCCAGAGCAGAAAAAGGATATTACTGGGAGAGCTGGCAGTGTGTAATGTCTGTAGATGGGTTAAAGACATTGTATCAATGTTGGCGCCCTGGTTTTGATGTCCATACTGTATGTTAGCATTAGGGGAAGCTGAGGTTTTTGCAACTTTTCTGTAAGTCTAAAATGATTCCAAAACAAAAAACTTAAAACATTAAAAATAAGTGACATGAAATTTAAATGTCTTACATTCTGTTTGTTTCCTTCACGGCACTTCGCATGGGTGTTAACTATGTATACTGTTGTTTATTTGTGTGCTCACTGTCTCCCTCCCTTGAGAATGTGAACTTCAGGAGGGGTGGGAGCACAGGTGCTTTCTCTGGAAGGGAAGGAGGGAGGAGAAAAGCAAAGGGTGTCCCCAAAGGGGTGTGACACATAATAGGTGACCACAAAACATCTACACAATCAATGGCAACTACACGGAGCTGGGCACCCACCCAACGGTCGTCAGGTTTTCTGCCTCCAACCCAGGGATGGGGTAGACTGAGGCTGCCCAGGAGGGGGGCCTGGGGTGCAGCTGAGCCTGGATGTCTTCTCCATCCCATGGATGAGAAAGTCGACATCAGCCAGTTCCCCACAGCCGGACATGGGTCCTGGGTCTGCAGATAGTTCTGGTGATGCACAGACGTGGCCTTAAATAACATCGAGTGACACAGGGAGACAAATGTCCCCTTCAGGTTCCTTTAAGCCTGTGACAACTTCCAGGAGAAAGTGTCAGTGTGGCCCGGCCTCTCCATAGCCCACGCTCTTCCTCCTTTACGCAGAGAGCAAGCCACAGGTCCACAGCCTTCGGTGGGTGATGGAATCTACTTAGAACTTAATAGTGTTGTTTTTTTGTTGTGATTTATTTTATGTAATTTTTTTTTGAGACAGAGTCTCACTCTGTCACCTGGGCAAGAGTGCTGTGGCATTAGCCTAGCTCACAGCAACCTCAAATTCCTGGGCCGAAGCCATCCTCCTGCCTCAGCCTCCCAAGTAGCTGGGACTACAGGCATGCGCCACCACACCTGGCTAATTTTTTCTATTTTTTAGTAGAGATGGTGTCTCCCTCTTGCTCAGGCTGGTCTTAAACTCCCGACCTCAAGTACTCCTCCCACCTTGGCCTCCCAGAGTGCTGGGATTACAGGTGTGAGCCACCGCGCTCAGCCTGTAATTTATTTTTATAATACTCTTTCATATTAACAAGTAATACTGGTTCCTGTTTATAGTAGTAGATGGTAGGTTTCCTGTTAAATGCATTTATATGAGTTTTAAAAAGTGACTTGATTTAAAGAAAAAAGTAAATAAAAATTGCACAGAAGGTACACACAATTGATTTAATTTATAAAGGTGACGTATGGTGGTATCTAATATGACCAGAAAAACTCAAAGGTGGCATATGAATTACTAACGTTTGGGATCACTGACATAGCCCATCATTTGATTAGAAGTGATGACTCTGTTCTCACGTTATAGGTGGGAGGGAACTTTTGCCAGAATTGCATTCCCTTAGTGTCCTGATCATCAGTATTTATGAAACTCTTATCTATTTACATCATACAATCTTGATAATTCATACCCTTTATCTAGGAAAAAAATGCCTTATAATACTTCTGAATTCATTCATTCATTCAACAAATATTTATTGAGCACTTACGATGTGCTAGACACTGTTCTAGATCCTTAGGAATCCAGGATTCTGCCCTTACAGAACTCATGTGCTGGCAGGAAGAGGCAGACAATAAATAATGCTACCTGATGTCATGAATGTAAATGATGAACCAGAACAGGGTGGGGGGCATAGAGGGGTGGGGGTGCCGTGTTCAGCAGGGAGGTGTGGGTGGGTTCTCTGAGCCAGTGCAAAGGCCCTGAGGTAGGAGCATGCCTGGAGCCAACAGGAGGTCAGCGTGGCTGGTGCCGAGGGAGGGAGGGACAGTCACGGGAGATGAGCTCAAGGAGGTGATGGGGCCAGAGCAGGCAGAGCCTCGCAGACCAATAGGAGGATCTTGCCTTTTATTCAAGACCCAACTGTAGGGACAAAAGTGGAGGTGGGGAGCCCTGTACGGAGGCTCCTGTATGCGTCCAGCCAAGAGAGGACGCTGGCTGGACTTGGGTCACAGTGCCGGAGGTAGACAGAGCCTGGATAGTTCAGAGGAAGAGCCCCAGGATTTGATGGCTCAGCTGCGGGGTATCAGAGAATCGGGAGACTCAGTCACGGTTATTGGGCGTATGGCCCGAGCAACCAGGAGGAGGGAGTGGCTTCCAAATTAAATGAGAGCATCTGGCCAGCCATAAAGTTGACTCTTCATAAATAGTCACTTAGGGCATAAATTGTCCCCATTTACAGATAGGGAAACTGTGGAAGAGAAAGGTTAAGTCATTTTCCCAATGTCACACAGCTGGTATATGGCAGAGCCAGGATTCAAACCCAGGCAGTCTGGTTTCAGCCTCAGAGATACTATATTTGGAACGGGGAAATTTTCATAATATTTCAAATTTTCTTGTAAGTGTGACAAAGATCTATGCTGACTCCAGCCTGGCACTGACCTGGCTCCCTCCAAACCCACCTTACAACCCTTTGCTGAAAGCTTTTCAAGGTACGGTGAGATTTAGATGCTAACGTTTCACAGAATCTATTTCAGTATTGCAGAATAACCAATTCAACTGTTGTTCAAACTGGCCCCTCTACAACATGCTGTCTGAAATAGCAACGTGGCACGTGGACACGGTACACATCTGTCCCTTCCCCACGTGGCCCTGGCTCTGAAATTAGATCTCAGCACATCTTGCACACATTCCCGCTTTGACCCGGGGCCTCGTCTGAGCCGGGATGAAATATGTCACATTTCATTCATAAGAGGCACGACTAAAGCAGACAATCAGTTTTGTTGAGAGATAACACGTTTCCCTAGGCCTAAAAAAAAGTATTTTAAGAGACTGAATATATTTAATACAAACAGACAATAGCCAGGCTGCAGACAATAGATCTCTGACCCACCACCTTGCAGCAACCAGTCCAGGAAATCAAACCACCACCTCTGCAGCAGACCGCCCAGAGGGGACAGGACTTGGTCCGTGACTCCTGGCTTTTCTTCTTTGTCTCTGCTTCCAACTCAGGGCCAACCAGAGAAAGCCAGACATGCTCCCTGAGCCCATTGCATAAGAAGCCCGCTTCTGGTTAACCTGCCTCCAGCTCCGCAGGGCCGAAACCTGGGACCCAAGCACACCTGGGACCTTCCCTTTCCCCACTCCTCTGCTTGCCTTTGAGTCTCCACAAACACAAACGATGGAGGCCGACTCCCCTGCCATAGCAAGCTCTGAATAAATGTCCTCTGTCCTCATTTGGATGGTCTTCATTGATTTCCACCATTTCAATGAGTTATTCTCTGGCCATTACATAGAGCTTAATAAATAACCTAAATAACAGTATTTGCCTCCGTGAGTTGTGTGTTGACAGAGTTTAGTGAGTTGATTCATGCAAAGAACTTACAACATGAGCTGGACCATCCTTGGTCGTCAGTGAACATGAGCTAGTGCTGTCTGTGCCCTTCCCCTGGCCCGCAATGCTTTTCCCAGCCAGACTCCGTGGTTTCCCTGACCCCCAGATCACCTTCCTTCCCTGTCCCCTAACTTCTCATCCAACAAAATTCTCACCACACCAGAGATAGCAAATAAGCTTAGTCTTATGTTCATAGCCATCACACCATTTATGTAAAACAAGAGTCAAATCTATATTTCTTTATGAATATATATGTACGTAAATGCACATTTTTTTAAATCTAAAAGGATACTCCCAGAACATTTTTTTAATCTCATTATTTCTTGGGAAAGGATTAGAATGTGGAAGGAGGATTCAAGTGAAACATTCAATTTATTTGGATTCTTTGAATCATTTATATGAATAAATGCATGTATCATTTGTGTAAATTTGTGACCTGGTGTTAGGGACCTCCTTTAAATTCCAGCCATCCCCACAAGAAAAGTCTTCAGTTTCAGGTTCATTGGTGTCCTCCCTGTCCCCATAGGTCATATTTATTCTTTACTCTTTTCCCTTTTTCCAGGCTCTAACATTTATGAGACGCTACTTCCCTAATACCTCGGTACTGCCTTCTTGCCTTTTCAATTACTTACTTAGTATTTCTTTATACCTCGTTAATGGTTCTTTATATTAAATTCTTGCTTTTAATATATTCATGTGGTCTCAGTCTCCTGATTGGACTCTGCTCCCCCAATTTTGAACCATTCTTTCTCTGCCCCCAAATTCCACTCATCCTTCAAGATCCAGCTCAATAGGAAAACTCTGCCCACCGCGGCACATGCCACCCTCATCCCTGAATTCCTGCAGACTTTGTGGTCTCTGTTACCCAAGCTCAGACATGATCACTTGTTGCAGGGGTTGGCAAACTATGGCCCATGGGCCAAATTCAGCCCTCCGCCTGTTTTTGTCAATAAAGTTTTACTGGAACACAGCCACGCCCATTCATTTATGGCTGCCTTCATACTACGACAGCTGACTTGAGTAGTCACCAGACAGACTACAATGGCCCACAGTGCCTTTACCATCTGACCCTTTCCAGAAAACGTTTTCTGGCCCCTGGTCTATTATCTTGCATGGCTATTTATGTTTTGAGTTTCTCACTACACTGGACACTGAGAACCGCAGAACTCTTAGCACATGACAACGCCATCCAAACCTCAGCACTGGGGGACTTGACCAAACTAGCAGCATAAGGCTGCTGCACAGGATGACCTCAGCCCCCTGAAAGTGCCTGCCTAAGAAAGTGCAACGTGGCCAGGGGGATTTACTGTTTACTCCAGCCACACACTCCTGATGATTGGGCTCCTGACCTTCCTTTCTAGAGCATTTACGGAAACTTGTAACTGTAAATATGTGTCTCTTGCCACTGAGAAGCGTCTCTTGCCACTGAGAAGCATCTCTCTCCCACGACCATTCCTCTGAAATATAATCATCAGGAAAGACAGGGCCTCTGTCTCCCAGCCTCTGTGGGAGGATCAAAACCTAACTCTGCTAACGGCCGGCGAGCAGATGCAGCCGGCCCCGTTGCCTCGCGCTAACCCCTTCTTTGTGCTATTTCACTTCTCTGACTCTACTGAATGTCCCCTTCCCCTCCCTCATTCTCCTTAGAACACTCAAATCGCCCCTGCACCCATCAGAACGGAGCTCAGCTCTCTCCCTACTGTCAGCAGTCACTGAATAACATCTGTTTTCGCCGCATTAGCTATGTCCAGCTGCATTTATCTTTGGCAATATTCAGCGAATGATCAACACCCATTTTATTAACTGACAACTCTTCGATTACTGAGAGTTTGTTTCCATCCCATCCAACCCAACAAAGCCTCTTACCTAAGAGTGAACTGGTCTGCCACAGAGCCACTGGTGAGAGAGACCAAAAAGGTGGCCGTGTCCCCTTCCCGGACTAGGTTCAGAGGTACTGAGATGACGACGTTCTCATCTAAGCTCACCAGGGACCATTTCAGGTCATCTTGCGTTGGGTAGACCACCACGCTCCCAATCCTCTCCCGGGTGGGGAACGCCTGCTGGGGGCTCTCCTGGCCCGAGTGGATATTGTTCTCCCACTTGCCTTCCTCCTCCAGAGGACACTGGCCGGCCTCGTCGGCCGGGTAGAGCGTGAAGAAGAGCTCCATGGCGGTGCCCCCCAGCAGGGCCGGGATCTCCTCCTCGGGCTCCAGGTCCAGGCCGGAGCTGAACCACTCGGGCAGCAGCTCCAGCTCAGCCACGCACAGCCCCGGGGCCCCTTGCAGCCGGCAGCTGGCGGCCACTTCCCTGGCCTCAGGGAAAGCAAACATCTTGACGCAGGGCAGATCTTCCACGGGGTCACTGTCATCCCAGCCCATGCCAGTGACGTAAAACAAGGTCTGCACTTTGGGTCTGTTGGAGTAGATGGAGCTGTCAAGGATGTGGGATTTCAATTTCCAGTTAAAGGGAAACTTCTCCATGTTTCCAAAGGGCATAGACATCACCAGGAACTCCCGGGGGATGGTCTTCTCCACCGAAAATGGACCATAGCTGGCATTGATGGTGGGGGGGCTCCTGGCCCGGTAGATGAAGAAGGGCTCCACGCGGGCCTGCAGACTGGAGTTCCTGGTCAGGTCCTGGTTGGCTTCTTTAAGGAAGAAGGACTCCTCCGCGTTGGAGATGTGCAAGCTGGTGGGGAGGTAGGCCGGCAGTGAGGAAAACCTCTGCAGGCTGTCCACGATCCCGCGACTCTCCGTCACTGCACGAGAGAAAAGCAAAAGAATAGAACCGTGTTCTGCTGCATAACGAGACTGCAATGCAGTCTCACCCACTGCCTCACAAACCGCCCGCCGGCCACACCCTTCCTGCCCTGGGTCTCATCACAACCAAAGTCCTATAATTACATCAAGCACCTTCCTCAGGATCTTCCTGAAACACCAGCCCAGGGTGGGAAGGGACCCGTTTGCCACTGATCCAGTAGTCCTAGGGCTGGTCAGTGACCTCCCAGAGGGACAACATTGCTTCCTCCTGCAAAGCCCCAAACTCGGAGGATCGTGGTCCTCCGCGTCGTTAATCACCCCGCACAGAGTGAGTTGCACCTACCACGCCTACCGATCGGGCATTGCACCACTGGATGTGACAGGGTAATGCTTCCTTACTTGATATCTATGCTTCTCTCTGTCACTCCCATATGTGAGGTCTACCTGGACATTAAGACAGCTCCACAGTTCCTACTGAAATGAGGGCAAAGCTATGGCTCAGGATTCCCACTTCTAGAAATCTCTCCTTCCAAAATACCAGTGAGGATTCACAAGGATGTATCTACCTGGGACGTTCACTGCAGCATCGTTTAGAATTGCAAACAAACAAACCTAAGAGCGTATGTGCGGGGCCAGAAGCCTGGATTTGAATAGGGCTCTGCCGCTTCCTAACCTTCAGCAAGTCGCTGAACCTCTCTGTGCCGCAAATGTCCTCATATAAAGTAGGATGTAAATATCAATTATAGCTCTTGTGGTTTTTGTAAGGATTAATGAGTTAATAAATATAAGTGCCTAGAACAGTGCTGGCACACAGAAAGCTCAATCAATATTTACCTGATATTATTATTACTGTATATTATTTCACTTCACACTAAAGGTTGGTCAATAGGAGATTAAACTATATAAACATTTTATAGTGAAATAGTAGGCAGCTGTAAAAAACATGAGATAGATATTTATGAACATACATGAAAAGATGCCCACAGTATGTTGTTAAGTACAAAAAAATATTAAATGTCATTTATGATCCTATTTGTGTAAAATGTTAAGATTCTATACATATATACCTAAATGTATAAATATTTATGTTTATGCGTCTATAAAACCCAAAAGAGAAAGATTTTTGCTTTTAATCATTTATGTTTCTACTTTTCTTTTAATGTCACAACAGCCATGTATTTTATTAATTAAAATACATAACACATACCTAAACATGTATGTGTGTATAAATGCATGTATATGTGTGTTTCTTAGCATGTGCTGCTTTCAAACGGAAACTCACAGACAGTGAAGACCCAACAAGCTTTTTCAAAGTGAAGACTGCCCACCAGGAACCTGGGTCAGCAAATCAGGCCAAGAACAGACAGAGATTTTTTTTTTTCCCTTGTCCTTAAATAAACCTCCACCACTGGAGCCCAGTTTTCCGACCAATGCAAGAAGAAATGGGACCTGACAGTGGTGTTTACAAGGTCGCATCACTAGAGGAGGAAACTGCAAATAAATCCCACTCCATTGCCTCTGACTCCTGGTTTCATGTTTTTCTGCAGCCATTACAAATTCTGCAAAATATAGCTTTCTATTGATTTAAATATTTTTTTGGCCAGTTCAGGGCCGTTCTTGGTGAGCTCTTCTTTCCTCGAGGGTGACAAAATTGTAATTAGGAGATTGTGAAAAAGATACAGCCCACATAGGGGCTGATGCATCCTTCCTCCAAGAAGGCGTTCAGAAAGCAAGTTCCCCTCAACTGTCATCAACATGACCAGTCCCATGTTAGATTTATTCCTGGAGGAGGATAATTACCTATTCATCCCTCCAATTATTTCTCTAAATATATTTATTATTCACTTATTATGTTTCCAGTACTGTGGCATGTAAGCATGGCACAGGGACGAGACAGACATGGTTTCTGCCCCCCCAAGGAACTGGCAAACTGTGCAGAGAACACAGCCAACACTCAGAAAGCAGTTAGGAAATTGGGCATTAAGACCCTTAAAAATATCCATCCCAGGAATTCACCTAGGAATTTGTTCTAAGGAAATAGTCAAGAGAACAAGAAGGAGATGAATGTGCAAGTATGTTCATCACAACCATGATGTATAATGGCAACACCCTGGAAGCAACCCAAAAACCTGTCATTAGGGAAATTATTACATATGTGATTAAAGCCATGCTGTGTGTGTGATATTAAACTGCCATCAAAACCATGATGTCAACAAATCCATAGGGTCATAAGAAAACACATGTTAATTGAAAAAGAAGAACTCAACACTTTTTAAAAATTATCTCAAATCTGTTTGCACACACATGCTATAATTCCCTTTTATAATATAGGCCTCCAAAATGTATCCATATAGGTTGGGCAGGATTTTGATCAAAAGACGGAAGAGGGAGAAATGATTTTGAAGAATTAGCCTCATCTAAAAGAAAGTTTTAGCGGCTGACGCCACCAAGGGGTAATTTGTGTTTTGACAATGACAAGCAATGCAGAAGCACAATTCCAGATGAAATTTAAATCAGTTTTTTTTTTTTTGGTGGTGGTGGTTTATGTCCCCTTCTCCAAACCAGGAAGTTAAATTCCAGGTGAATTTGCTCATGAACTGATTGGCAACAGGAGCGCAGTCAGCAGGGAGCACCTCCCTCGTGCAGCACGACAATACCCTTCTGCCAGGCTAAGCTCACACAGCCCACCAGATTTGGAAGTCGGGGGTTCAGATTTTACGTTCTCATAAATTTAGGAGACGTCCAATGCAAGGTTTAAATCCTGATTTATTTACAGATGTGGGAAAGGAAATTAAAATAAATGCAAACTTTCATATGCTCTGTTTTCATTGTGGGTTGGTTTATTCTTTTATCTTTTATGTAGGTACTTTACACCTCTCAAAAATTGATTTACAAGAAATTTAAAGCTATACCTTCTCTTCTTTATTGTAGCCAAAGCCTCCATTTTATCTGAAACGGCAGTCCGAGGTTTACAGTCCTGTGCTACCATAACTCAAGCAAAATGCAATACAAATTTTGTCTGAAAGCTTACAGGGAAAGCCATAAACATTGGCTGCCAGGGCCTCATTTTGTCCTCCGCCCAGATTGGAACAAAATACGATATCCAAATTCAAGAGCATTTTATGAAGCCATGGGACTGTGTCCTGAGAAATGCACCATGGCCTCAGAAGCAGACGCTGCTGCCTTTAACTGCAAAATGCCACAAACTAGCGCCTTTGTTTTTCCCATTGGCAGGTAGGCCATGTGGCCCGCATTCTGAATGTGAAATGAGGCCCTATTTAGTCCCTCTGCCTATTTACTCAGGAGCTCCTCACCACCAGCTGGAAGGAGAGCACTGAGAGCACAAAATGAGGAAGGCTCAATGAGGCCCAGCTGAAAAGGACCCCTCATTGCTGCCCTCCCAAGGAACCAAGAAGAGAACAAGCTCAGGTTCAGAGAGAGCACAAGGAGCGAGACAGAAGCTCTGTGGCTAAAGGATGCTCTGACTCAAGAGGCCAACGGCAATGTCTCCAAGGAAGCCCCAAAGAGAGCTTCAGGCAGGAGGGAGGGGGTTAATATTTTCCTAGAGTGAAGCAACTCACAAGGCACTGGGAACCCTGGCAGGGACTGGTGATCCAAAGTGAGTGTGTGGATGTCATTGCTGTGCTTGACACCCAAAAAATATTCCTGGACATGGGCCCCGGTGAGGACCACTTGGACCTGTAGCCTTGAACCCCAAGATGGAGCAGTAGTTCTAGTTCCAGCTTCTGAGTTCTAATAACCCAACCTCCTCCCTTTTTCCTTTCAACCCAAAAGACAGAAACAGCTTCCTGCTGTTATTAATTTCTAGATTACTTTACCATGCCCAGATGGTACTTTACCACGCCCAATTTGCTTTCTCAGATTCTCCATCACCTGAGAAACTAATTCCCTTTATTAAATTCTCTCTTTTAAAATACCTACAGGGATTTCTGTTTTCTTGGCTAGAGCCTAATATATCTAATCACTAGTCACTTCCTCCTGTTACATTCCTATCACCATCTGAAATTAGCCTTTGTATTTTCACTTGTTTACTTATGTACCGTCCTTTCTCTCTACTAAAATTCCACCACCATTGACAGCAGAGACTCTGACGTCCCATTTACTGCTAAATCTCCAGTACCTGGCAGGAGAAATTACATAGATGTTTGCTGCCTGTCAGTTAAGACTGCCTTGGCTTAATGCTTGAGAGAAGAAATCTGTGTTCCTTCTGAGTTTCTATTTGGCTTCTTCCCAGGGTTGTTAATAGATACCATTTTTATTAACATCGCATTTGCCCATCACACTATCACTCCATTCATTTCCTCCTCAAATATCACATCACTGTGGTCACTAAGCTGGCAGCTAGGTTTGCAAAGCAAAAAGCTGAAATCTTTAAGTCAGAGGAGAAAATATCACTTAAAGGAGAAACATACCATTTACAGGCTAACACGCCTAGGTATATGTACCTGCTATGGCAGATGATTATCACAACAGTTGTAGTCTTAGTCTATTTTGAAAAATAATGAAAATTGAGGCACTGAGAAATTAAGCAATTTGAACACGGTCAAAGTTAGGATTCAAATCAGCTCTGTCCAATTCCAAAGTCTTTCCACTTCTTTGTATTTCCTGCCTGGCCTGGCAGTTCTACAATGAGGCCAAGGGGTTAGCCATGTGGAGGTCATCTGAATGCTCTGTGCTCACAAAGCCAGGTTCATGGACACAATCACTGTATGCCCAGTGAGGTTTTCATTGCTCTGTGGTCACAAGTGACTGTGTCTCCCTTCCCAGGTACCTGTTACCAGCCTGGACCCCCAGGCAGAGCAGAAAAATAGGTACAGCTGACCCAGAGCATCTCAACCCAGCTCCTAGCAAAACAGCCAGTGATCCATTCCTTTAAGGTAGTGATAAATGTGGAACAACATTACTACCTATAAACTTCCTTACATATCCCAGACCTTCATGAGGAAGTAGCCAATGCAACAATTCAGACCAAATACTCTTTTAAGAGGCTGATTGCAGGTGGTCGTTTATCCATTAATAACCAGCTGTGCGGGACGACATTGTAAATTTCCATTCAGTTTGTCCATTCGGTCCTTTCCATTCCTGCCCCCACCGTATCCCTTCATTGTGCCCTGGGGAACAGAGCCTTCCTTCCACACTTTGGAACATGAGTCATTCGCTACAGAACAAAAAAAAGAAAGGTAGCAGATACTTGATTGCTGAATTCAAAAGCCACCAGTATAGCAAGATGGAAAAAGTCAGGTGAGTGTCTCCCTTTTACACTAAATAAAACATATCGCAGGCTGAAAAGCAAGGAGACACCATACAGACGGGAGAGCAGGAGGCTACCAGTGCCAGCTGGGCAGGAGGAGTGATGTTTGCCTTTGTCCCAAGATTCTTCTCAACTCTCTAGCTGGGCAGCCCTGTGTGGCCAATCTGGGGGTCATAGGAACAGGAAGCAGATATCAAGCAGACAGGAAGCAGATGGAGAGCAAACAGGAAGTAGACAGGAAGTAGGCAGGGGCAGACAGGAAGTAGACAGGAGGCAGGCAGGAAGCAGGCAGGGAGCATACAGGAAGTAGACAGGAAGCAGGCAGGGAGCAGACAGGAATCATACACGGAGCAAATGAGAAGGCGCAGGTGACTCCTCTCAGCTCCGGCTTTGCATTCTCCTCTATCTCCCCCTATTGGCAGAGCCTAAGAAGGACCAGCTGGAAGGGCAAGTTTGGAACTAATTCAATAACTTAATAATGGCACATCCCATTTAACAGAGGAGGAAACTGAGGCAAGAGTGGTTAAATCACGCACCTGGCAAATGATGGTGGAAGGACAGGAATCCTGGCCAACTGGCTCCATGGTGTGCACTGCTAATCACCACTCTATATTGCTTCACACTAAGGAAGTTGCAGGGGGGAAAAATCATAGTCCTAGAATTCCAGGATGCTCTGTAATTCCTCCCTGGTCCAAAGGAAAGCATGAAGACCCTAGGGAGGTATATAAGGTAAAACCTAAAAGATGGGGTTCTTAGAGAAGAAGCCAGGAATCCAGAGTGGCTTGTCTGTATCAGAGGCTGCGAAATGGTGCTAGGTATCATGGAAAACTCCTAGGTACTGCAGTCTATAGAACAATCAACAAAATGGAGAATACAGGAATAACATCAGTTCTGAGGAGGAAGATAAGGAATTTAGTTTGGATGTATTTGAGTTAAGGTAAAGGGAAGATATATAGGGAGATAGCTAAAAATATGAATGTGGAATCCAGAGGAGGTAGAGCCCTAATTTATCTCCCCACAAAAGTAAGCTCCTTTTAGACAAAGTGCCCCATCATCAACTACCTCTGTATTCTCTAAGACAAGGATTCTTAACCCTGGCTGCATGAACATACGTATTATACTTAGACCCACTCCCTCAGAGTATATTCAAATGGTCTCGGTTGGAGCCCAAGATTTTTCTGTGTTCCCTAGATGATTCAAATGAACAGCAATAGAAACAATCATCGCTCTAAAAGTTTAAGGACACTACTAGGTACGTAGTAGGTGCTTTGTGTACATTCATAAAAATAGTCAAGGCAAGAAGAGCCACTCATGAGGGAAGTCTTGGATCATGTACCACCAAGTCCATAAAGGATTAGAGATGCCTTTGTAAGTTACAGTGATGAAAAAGATATAGAAAAATAAGAGCAAATGGAAATGAGAATAGAATCATCATTATGACTGATATAATACTTATTTACCAAGCACTATTCTGAGCATTTTACAGGTATTAAAATGATTATCATCATTATTGTCGTCACCTGCATAATCCTTACTATAGACCAAACGCTATTCGAAGCATTTGATAGGTATTAACTCTTTTAATCTTGACAATCTTTTCATTATGAGTATTTGGTTATTATCCTCACTCATAGATGAGGAAACTTAGGCATAGAGAGGTTAAGTGACTTGCCTAAGATCACACAGCGAGTAAAAGTCTGAGGTGGAATCTGGCCCAGAAGTCCAGCTCCAGGCAGAGTTCAGCCTGTGAGCCACTGTGCTCTGCTGCCAGATGAAAGCTCAGAGAGCAAGATCTACCTTGCAAGAGCTAAAGAATGAGTAAAGGGAACTGCAAGTGTGGCTCTGAATCGCTCAGCGCCCAAAGCACAAGATTAGGTCACTAGTTGCAAACTATCCATAAGACGAAAGCAAGAAGCAAAGCTTTTCCTGGTGCTAAGAGAAATTCCTGTGGTGAGAGCCCCCACCTGGCCCCTGGGTGGCACACGACATTCCCACAGCATCGTGAATCTATTAGGATGCTTCCCTTCGTGGTCCCCCATGCAAGGCGGGGCTAGAACAACAAAGGATGATGAAGTGAAAGCAATTCTGCAGAGGGCAACACAGTGTGAACCAAGACAGCTGACTGCTTTGGGATGGCCTGGCTCCGTAGTAAAATAAAATCCAGAAAATGATTCTAAAAACTCCCACCTCTGCACTCTCCCCAGGAATGTGCTTTCTTCCCACACCAGCCAACATCTTAGGAAGAGTCAAGAGGCAGAACACTTGAGACTGTATTCTGGGAGTACAAATATTCTACATAAATAATCAAAGGCAGATGCACAAGATTTAAGACACAACCAGGAGAATTGATCTTTTCTTTTATGATTTCTGTCACTGCTTTTATGCTGAGAAAGTCCTCCCCAATATCCCAAGATCAAACACACGCTCACCTACACTCTTGCCTAGGTTTCTGTGGATGGTGTCTATACATGGCTGTGTGTCTCCACACTTTCATATTTAATTCTTCAATCCGTCTGAAATTTCTATTGGTGTATCATGGGAAGTGAGAATCTGATAGAAGTTAAAAACTAGCATGCACTGAATTCAGCCAGCAGAAGGATCTTACTTGACTTCACAGTTTGGGTTTATTTTAATTGAATTTGAATACTTTGTGTCAGGGTGCACACACATTCTCCACTGTTGTCCAATTCACTAACACCCACTCGCACCCCCTCTTTTCATTCAGTCATGGTATGTGCCTCAGCCTTGATCTTAGAGATTGCCTCCCCAAATAGCTAGCCACTTTCTCCAAACCGTGTTTGTATAGCTTATCCCTCTCCCACTGATTTCTAATGCTCTCTGATTACGTTTCAATCCTTGATGGATGCCAGAGTCTGCTTGTGAGCTATTTATTTAGCTCCTTTGCTCTGCGACTATACTCAGGCCAATACATTGTAGCTGAAATTAATGTGGATTTACAATATGGTTAATTACATAAGAGTGTTATAGACTGAATAGTACCTCCCCCCAAATACATATGTTGAAGCCCTAAAGAATGTGGCTGCGTTTGGGGATAGGGTCTTTAAATGAGGTCATTAGGGTGGGCCCCAATTCAATATGACCGGTGTCCTCATAAGAAGAGGAAACTAGGACACAGACGCACAGAGAAAAGACATGTGAAGACATAGGGAGAAGACGGCCATCTATAAGCCAAGAAGAGACCTCAGAAGAAACCAAAGCTGCTGACGCCTTGATCTTGGACTTCTAGCATCCAGTACATAAGAAAATAAATTTCTGTTGTTTAAGTCACCCAATATGTGATACTTTCTTATGGCAGCCCTAGCAAACTAACACAGAGATTGTTATTCTTTATCGAAATTCCATTAGTGAGGCTTTCCTGTTTTCTGTCTTCCAAGTTACCTTTAAAATCATTTTGTTAAGTTGCCCGGGCCAGGACCCAATCAGACTCTTATCTGGAGGTGAGAATCTGCGTGTTGGGATTGTGGATGCCTTTCAACTTCCTGCTATATTTTTCTATGTATTTTCAAATTTTCTAGAATGAACATGTGCTGCTTATTCAATCTAAGAGAAATATTGACATTCTTCCTTTTAAAAGATATAGAATTTGATTTCAAGTGGCAGACTAAGCACATTCACTCACTCACATCTCCACAGAAACCCAGCTGAACAAAAGCATAAGAATACAAAAAAGAAAAAACCTATTACCCAGAGAAATGGAAGAGGGGCTTCTGCAAAAAAAATACTTCAACAAATGTATGAAAGATAATAAGTGGATAAAAGGGTGTCGACGGGCAAGACAGCAGAGGAAACCTTGAGCTAGAACATTCTGCATGTGCTGCAGAAGGTCTAGGGGATACTATGCCCATTGGGACCCCAGACGGGCTCTTGACTCCATACTGGCACATACAGTGAGGACAGGAGTGAAAAAGGGGGCTGCTAACAGGGGGAGTAACTAAATTCTGCAGATGGGACATCCACCCCAGGTGCCCCTCCTCCCAATGCCCCAGCCTGAACGAAAGACAGAAACCTTGGTGTTTATCCCCAGGAACTCTTCAAAAAACCAACTCTTCTCTAAGGACATTGAATTAACCCTCCAGAGAAATGTCAGGCATCCGAGTGTGGGTGTTGGTGCTCATCCAAGAGGGATGGAGAGAGAGGAGCCACCGTGTAACCATGGAGACCAAAGTCACACACAGAGCACGCGATTCAGGAAGATGGAGGAAGGCAGAGGAGCCAGCCACAACACGAGGTAAGAGAATAAATAAAATAAAATCCTACTCGCCTAAGCCACTGTGGCCAGGGTTTCTTTTACTTGCAGCCAAACACGATCCTACATGATAAAAGAAGGAAAGAAGTTGCATGAATCAGCTAAATCCTGGTCTTTTATAGAGAGAGTGCTGCTGTCTAAGTTGATGAACTCAAAAAGTCAAGGTAGGTGAATAGCTATAGAAGTAATCACAGGAAGAACTAAAAGCAGAAATGGCCAGACGTGGCTGGCTTTGGGGATGGAGGTAAAGGGCACAGAGGAAGGGGGCGCTATTGAGACGAGTTAGCCCAGACCATTTTATTTTTGCCACGTGCATGTGTGACTTGGAGGATGAGTAGGGCTTTGCCTGCATGAACCCAAACCTAGCCAAGCAGGGTAGGACAGCATGGGACGGAATACAGGAAATTCGAGCAGGGGAGTGGGGGGCGGGGAGTGCCCTTAATCTAGACAACAGGCGTCACCTCTGTGGGTGAGATGGCCACCTGCTGAGAGGGAAAACAAAACCTCCCCACCCCTGGTACTACATACAGCTGCTGAGCTAGGGATTCTTCCAGCCTCTTCTGCATCCACCTGTGGCCACCTGACTAGTTCTTGCTAATGAAATGCAAGCAGAAGTGTCACATATCACTTTGAAGCCAAAATTGATAGCTTTTACCTTCCACCAGTGAGGAGCAAGAGACCCTGAGGCCCCAAGGGCATGACAGAGCCGTAAGCTGGAAGGAGTTCGGGCCCCGGAATCTCCACGTGGAGGAACGTTGCCTGCCAAATATGAACACCCACATTGGATGTGAGCAAAAAACAGTCTTTCATTGTGTAAAGCCACTGCAGGGAGTTTACTTACTCCAGCAGCACGTGATAACCAACTCACGCAAGTATAGGCTTACAATATGGAGAGCGGTGGTTCCGTCCCTACTAAAAAGTTGAAACAAATTGCATAGCACTTTCTTAATGTAAACTGTGCTTTTTTTAGCAAGGAGGAGATAAAGACAGTCAGAGAAACAAAAGCGAAGAGCTGCTAAGACAACATGAGAGATTTCCACGGAGCACCAGATGTAGAGAGAGCATTAGTAAATGGATTAGAGAGATCGCTTAGTGACAGTAATGTTGACCTCCTATAGGCGCTGTCAGCTGTTAAACAGTAGGAAATTTTGATGACCTTGTTCTAATTTCCATTTGTATTTATTCTAAATTGGACACCTTGGAGATTGTTTAAATAAGAGAGGAAAATTCACTAAGTAATCCTGACAGCTCCGCCGCTGTCTGAATGGGAGGCAGCGGAAGCTTCCACGAGGAAGAGAAGACACCTGGGCTGCAGCCCCAGGTCTGCCATCGGCTCGATTTATGCACCGAGACAAGTCACTTCATCCCCCTGAGATTCCATTTCCCTCTGTGTCAAATGGGGTGTCACCTGCTACCACCCATCAGGGACACACCAGGAGGTAACCCAGCAGTGTGACTCGTTACTGCACAACTGCACTCACAGGACTGTCGTGGGGGAAGCCCATTTACTCCGGACTTCTCCCCAGCTCAGACTTGCCTTTCCTTCATGTGGCCACCATTGAAATCAAACCTATTCTTTCCTTTCACAGGAAACCCAAACCGTGCAAGTCTAAACAAAATTAGACTTTAAGGGCAGTCATAGCTAGGAAGTCTAGGAACAGGCTGGCTTCGTTTAAACAACGTCATCGCTATGCATTTTCACAAGTGTGTTTCAGCGAGTGAATGGGTCAGCTGTGGTATATTTGCAGAGTGGAGCACGGCTCAGCAACAAGGAAGAGTAAACGCTGGGTACGCACGACAACATGGACACGTCTTGAATATATTACGCTGAGTGAAAGAAGGAAACCTCAAAAGGCTACATACTGTACAACTACATTTATGTGACATCCTAGAAAAATCAAAATTAGAGGGCTCATAGCAGATCGATGATTGCTAAAGATTAGGGCCTGAGTATGGCTATAAAAATTCAAAACAAAGGCACAGGAGGTGGGGTGATGGAGCTGATGGTCCTGATTGTGCTGATGTTTACACGACTCTACGCATTTGTCAAAAACTCACAGAGCTATATACCAAAAAGAGTGACTCTTACTGAAAATAAATTTTAAAGTAATTTATTTTAAAGACACATTTTCACCCATCACCTCGCTCTGTCTTCCATGAAGCTGACTTTATTCTCCATGTCATGGCGGGATCAGCATTACCAAGCCTCACCTTTTCCTTCCTTCAAATCCAACAAGAACTGGGAAGGGTCTGTTTCTCAACATTGCAGGGAACAAAACCTTGGTGCATCTCGTTGTCTCTGATGGGTTGTGTGCCCATCCCTGAACCAATCACTGCCGGCAGAATGGCCTGCTCTGGCCCAGCCAGGGTCACGTTCCCCTCCCGGGAGCTTGGAGATAGAGTCCACTTTAGCCGAAATATGGGGGGCATCCCCCAAAACATCACCATGGTACCATTTTGACAAGAAGAACAAGGAAGTTCTAGGAAGGTCACACAAAAATCTGTTTCTCAAAGGAAACAATTTGCACCAAGTCTAGACTGATTTCTTACTGCCAGGACTACTCTCAACACCACTGGTGTAGAAAAATAAAGATCGGGAATATGGCTGGCGTCGCAAACCAGACACTTGAGCAGTCGTCCTGCAGAAATGTGTTACCTTCGCAACTTGATACGCTGCGTTCAAAACACAAGTTGGAGACTCCGAACCCAGGGCCCAAAATAAACCAACATCCACCGAAAGACTACTATGTTTCCTTTAAGATACTGAGTCTTCGAAACTGATCTCAGTGGGAAGTGAGGAAACAGAAGGATAAACAGGGCCAGCTTCATGGCATGCAAACTGTGCGTCCCCACAGGGCCTCGTGCTCAGAAGGAACCATGCTTGCTTTAATGCTCTGCGGTCATGTTCTTCGCTTCTGAAATTCCTAAGCGTCGTATCTCTGACCTTGTGCTTTGTAGGTGAAACCTCATGGGACGATGGTGCGTGCACAGGAGAAGAGGAGAAATTGCAATATGCTGTTTGCTGTTCCTTGTAGCACTGTTTGCGTAGAGCAGTCACAATGCCGCCATAAGCAGAGTTCCAGGGGACCCACACTATGTGGAGATCAGCAAGACTCAAGGTGAGTACAGGTAAGCGTCTTGCATCTTGTAAGCAGCGGTGCTGACAACTTGGAGAAGCCGTGCTTTCCGTCCAAACCACAACTTGCTTCAATTGCAGGAAAAAGGGCAAAGATGTTGTATAAAACACAACCAACCAAGGAACCCTATCCTATCCTTTGTTGTCCCTGTTCCTTCCTGTATTAGGCAACTACTTAATGCTGAAAAGGATGACACACAAGGGGTGGTACAGATGGGACAACCAAGAACTGCTGTTCTTGTCGGTCCTTCCTTACTCGCCAGGAAGCTGAAGGCAGAGGGTGCCAGTGGGATGTGCGCATACCAAGAAGTAAAATAAAAACAGTTCTGTGTGGCGTTTTCACTGTTCTGGTAACAATGAAATACACAGGCATGCGCGAGCTACGAAATACAGATTGTGTAACTTTGAAGATTGTGCATATGAGCTCGTTGCTCTTCTGTTTGCATTTAAAACTGGTTTCGCACAGTAAAAAAGATAAATAGTAAAATTCATACTTATGATTTAAGATTTTAATTTTTTTTTGTAGAATGGCATTAAATGGCAAATAAAACCATGACAAGTTGAAAAAGAGACCTCAGAAGGAAGGGAAAAGGCTTAATATTTTAGTACTTTTAATGGCACTTTTTCCCTGATTTTTGAACAGGGGGCTGCATTTTCATTTTGCCCTGAGCACCGCAAATTATGTAGCCAGCCGTGAGGACACGTAAGTTAACCCACCAGAAAATATAATCACGCCAAAATCCCCAGCTTTCTCCCAACGCTTAGGCCAGAGGTTAAGAAACCAGGCTCCAGGGACTCTATCTGGGTCACAGACATATTTTATTTTACCTACTCAGTGGTTTTCTAAAAATTGAATTAGTCACACAAAATCCAGATTTCTGGCTTTTCTTTAAAAATACAATAAGCTTTCACTAAGCTGGGCGTGCATTCCCACCCAGCAACAACCAGCGTGGGCAGCATAGTTACTGCTCTGCCTAGCTGGCACCTGCATTTACAGCTTGCCGCAGTCCCCACCATTCCCTGTTGCCCCACTCCAGCTCTCTCACGCACATAGCCCCTGCCTGGCCTCCTGCCTGCTCTCTGAGAATGAGCCCAGCACGGAGGGAGCAGAGCTAGGAGATGGAGACACAATCCCAGGGTCCAGGTTGAGTCACAGCTCCAGACTTAATTGTCCATTCTCCATGGATGTAATTACTTTCATCTGCCTTATGTAACAGGTTGAACTGTGTCCCCTAAAAAGATATTTTCAAGTTCTAACCCACAGTAACCGATAAATGTGACCTTATTTGGAAATAGGGCCTTTGCCAATATAATTAAGGATCTCAAGAAGAAATCATCCTAAATCTCCTTACATGAGAAAGGACAGGGAGTCTTGAGACTCAGGAACACAGGAGAAGGCCACACAAAGATGGTGGCAGAGACTGGAGTGATGCGTCCACAAACCAAGGAGCGCCAAGGATCGCTGGCAACACCAGCGGCTAGAAGAGAAGCTTGGAGCAGATTCTGCCTCGGAGCTTTCAGAAGGAAACACCTCGCCAGCATCTCGATTTGGGGCTTCTGGCCTCCAGAATATGTGAAAATATTTGTGTGTTGTTCTAAGGCACCAACTTCGTGGTAATTTGTTGCAACAGCCATAGGAAACTAACATATATTACAAATAATAAAACACCATTAACCCAGGCTAGCATGGCGAATCCAAAATTATTCGTGGAAAATCTTTTGTTCTCTTTCTTATTTTCTTTGAATGCAGCCCACTATTTTCCAACACATGGAGTAACTAGAGGACAGGAAAGCAGTGCCCAGTCTCTGTGGCTGTTTGCCAGAAAACCCGCTTTAGGCTATCTACAAGACTGTTTTTTAAGGGGTAAGGGGTTAAGCGTTTAAACAGCATGACCTCAGATGCCATCAACATCCCTTCTACAATCCTGTTGACTATCCAACGGCTTGGAAACCCCTTTCCCCTACCACAAAAAAAAAAAAAAAAAAAAAAAAAAAACCAAAACCTTGAGTCTACTTCCTGTCTGAATTAATTTCTCAGACGAATCCCACAAAGGTTCCAGCAATGCAGGAAGGAGAGACCTGGGAAGAAAAGAGGCACGCAGGGGCCTGGCGCGCTTGTACAGAGCTTGCTTCTGACTGGGAGGAGAACACAAATGTCTACAAAAAAAACTGATGACCAGTAAAAGAAAGTAAAATCTTTATTGTCAACTTGCCTGATAAAAGTTATAAGTGATGTCAGATCTCAGAGAAAGAAGGATCCCTTGTGGCTGGGAATTATCACAAGTTTATCAGTAGTATCCAAAAAATAAAATAGTGGTGCTAATAATATTAATAGTAATAACTAGGAATTTGTCACATGCCTGCTAAGTGCCAGTCACTGTTCTAACGTATTAACATGTATAAACATGTTCTGATACATGTATTGACATGCTCTAAATGTATTAACATGTATTAGCTCTTTATACATTTACTGTTTACACAATCCTGTGAGATAGGATATTATTCTCATGTTTTAGTATTATTAATACTACTATATAATTTTTCTATAAGTTTGTAATATTATATCCATTATATACAGGATGTCACAAAAGTCACCATACATAGGGAAAATGGGAAATTATGGCTAAATGTGCCTTTATTTACAAAATATTCATTACAAATTTCCCATTTTTCCTATGTATGGTGACTTTTGGGACACCCCATAGCTTCAAAAATGAAGGCACAGAGATGTCAAGAAAGTTGCCTAAGGTCACACAGCAAGTAAGGGGTGGAGCCAAGATTGGGCTCCAGAGTCTGGGCTTTTCCCACTATTCTCTCCTGGCTCCTGGAATCTGTAGCTTCTCTTCATTTCCCTGTTTGGTCCGACTCTGCCAGCTCCTTCCTGTGTAAGCACCAAGTGTGAGCTGGTTCTAGATTTCACCCCAAAGCAAAAAAAAAAGGGCTCAATTATTGCTTTTAGCTGATAATAGGACCTCAAAACCTGTGGACTAAAACCCATAAAGAATACAAGGAAATCTTGTGTCTCAGCTTGAAGAGCGGCCTCCTTGGTCACTAGACACTCTTAATGGAGGGTGCTGTCTTTTTGGAGCAAAATAGTCCCGCTGTGGAGATTCAACTATCGGGTTGCTGCGGTCGTGGGTTTCAGATACACACCCACACACTTACGAAATACTCTCTAGGGATTAGGGGGATGGGGGGGCCAAATCAACAACTAAAGGACACGGGGAGCACTAAGAGGGGGTGGGAAGGGCATGCCTTAAACCCTCACTTGGGTGAGGCAAAGGCATAAAGTATAACTATAGTGTTTGTACCCTCGCAATACCCTGGAATAAAAAAAAAAAAAAAAGAAAGAAATATCATCTACAGTCTACAACAACGACAACAAAAAAAAAAGAATACAAGGAAAGAAGCAGAACGTCCCCCATCACCCTGACCTCAGGGACTAAGCCAGGAACCCCCATCACAAGTACAACCGCTTCTCAACAACAGCTTTAAGGGATTCTGGGGGACGTTAAAAAAAAACCAAAATGCTGGGTCCCTTTTCCTCGCTTGGAATTCAGGGCTGATTGCGCGTCAGGCAGAGTCAGCTGGGGATGACGCCGGCGCAGGGGACAGCGCTGCAGGGGGTTGGGGGCAGGGGTCCAACGCAGTGCTAACCCTAACCCTAACCCCGCCCGCCCGTTCTGTCTCTGTCCCCGCCCGCGCAGGAGTCGGCCCAAGCGCGGCGACACTGCCACCCAGCGGCCGAGGCCCCCGCACTGCGGGAAGCAGATGGCTCATCCCCGATTTCCAGAGATGAAAGCAAGACTGGTGGCGATGGGGGACCTGCACCGAGGCCCTGCACCGAGGCCTACCGCCGCTTTCAGAAAACCAGTGAACCAAGCGCAATGACTCACATGACCTGATTGTTCCAAGTAGCAGCAACCCGGGCTCAGATGGGTTCAGGGCTCATGGGAGAAAGACAGTCAACACCCCCACCACCAGCCTGGGGCAGAGAGACCCCAGGCTGTCAGCAGCGCCACGTGGGCTCTCCGCGCTCTGGATGGATCTAGACGCCGCCCAGAAGTTGGGGAAGTGCCCGCGCCCCACACAGGCAGTGACCTGGAGACACACCTGGGTTTTCCAGCAGACACGCGGGGGCCACAGACCGGGGGACCCCAGGACGGCGCTGAGTCCGGTGGCAGGCGCCTCTGCATCCAAACTCTTCCCTCCCCTTCCCGCTGTCCACTGCTTCACCCAGAGAAATCGCGAAACGGAGAAGAACTGATTTTTGCCTGTTTATCTGTCATTCCAGGGATATGACAGATGAAAATCAGGTCGTTTTATGAAAGGGCAGGGAAGCCAGGCCCGAGAAGCACTGGCGTTTGGCAACAGCCTTGACATGAGGAATGGAAGCATGAGGACAGGCAGCTCTCTCACGAAGTACGGCTGCAAAGGGAGAAAGGACCCTCCCTTGGAGTCAGCCCCAAACCCTCTCCTTCGCACCCGCCCATTCCCTCTCAGCATCCCCTGGTGGAGACAGAGGCGATGTCCTTCCTGGACATCACACTGAACATCTCCCAGGACGTCTGGAGCTGAGAGCAGGGCACCAAATTTTCAGCTTCATTCGAATCCCCAATTCCTAATTCTTGTCCCCACGACATCCCCATCAAATAGCATGAAGCCCGTGTTTACCACCCAGGTTGCTAGGACAACGGAACATCAGAGTGTGCTCCATCTTGAGTTCATACCACCTTTATTGAGAGCAGGTCAGCGAGGAGGGTGGGTAGCCTTTTCAACATACTGGAATACTGACATAGAGATTGTTGAGCTCAGACCAGTCACTCGGGGAAAGAAATTCTTCTCCACAAAAGCAAGACACAGATCACACATCTTCTGAGTTCAAAGGGATGAGGCCAGGCCGAGCGCTGAACTCTGAGGGGTCTTTTACTTATTATTAGGTGGTGAGTTGCCTCCGCAATATCTATTTCTCTTATCTCCTTTGGGGGAAAACCCTGGCGATTTGGTCATAAATGGGCACATGACCTAATTCAGGCCATGAAGGGAGACAGAGACTCTCCGGAATTTGCAGAAGCTCCCTGGAGAGACCTCCCCACCCCCGTGAACAGAGCAGTGTGAGGGTGGAGGCCGGGAGTGGCCAGATGTTACTACCGCTAAGTGGGGAGCTGAGGGCTGCAGGGCCATCACCACCATGGAGAGCAGCCCAGGAGTCAGAGAGACAGTCAGAGCTGCAAGGTGGAGCCGCCACCTCCTGTATGAGGAATCCTCATATACCCACAACTCCTTCCATGAGGCGCACGAAAGAAGAATCCACGGCATTCCATGGGGTCCTATGACTCGTGTAGGAAGAAGAGAAACTCCCACAGGAAGACAGTGAGAGAGTTCCAGCTGAAAACTTTTCAGCTGGAAACAACCAAACAAAAAACCCAGAAGTTTCCTTAAAAATGCACACACAAGGGGAAAGAATACAAGAGGTGAACACCTTCTTAACATCATAAAAATGAACCAGTTTCAGATCAGAAAACGGGGAAGCCCCTGTTTCTGGAATTCTTTGCAAAAATGTCAAATCTCTGATCAATAACTTTCAAATGCCACAATCTATGCATTCAAATAATAATTCTTTGAATGCTTAATGAATAAATATATTGAAAAACAGATTAATCCCTAATAATTTCTCCAATGTTGTCACTTCTTCCAAACAGTTAGACCCAAAATGAGGTGGTCTGTGCTGGAAAACTGGTCCTGTTTCCACTGCATGGTGCGTGGAAGGTCCTCCTGCCCCTGCCTGGTTTGAGAATTCTGCTCACCACGCATCAAAATGCTCATGTTTTAATGAGAACTCAAAAGGCTTCTTGTCGTCTGGGATGTTGTGCTTTTCTTTGGGTTTCATGTGCTTGTGTCTTTACCTTACACATATGTTCCCTGCTGTGAAAAACGTAAGTGACTGGCAGATGTGTCCTGAGAAAGCGTTTGCATTCCTTATTCAATTTGCAAAAACTGTAAATGTGATGGAATTGGAGCCTCTGGCTATGACATCTACCCCTTGTTACCAGCTATCTCAGTGGAAATGACTCCAGAAATCCTCTCTGTTTTGCATTTCAGGCAAGTAACTTTCTACACCAACAGCTCCAAGGCAGGAACTGATTGAAAGTTTTGTTTGAACCCCACTGAAGTTGGGGTGTTTTCCCACAAAACGATGAGATGACACATCTCACCTTTCAGACTGACAAAGATCCAAAGACCACACTTTTGGAATCTAGTCCACTTTGATATAGCTAGGGAAAATAATCTCATCTCCATCAGAGGGAATAAAATTGATAATTTGGCAAAATCCATCCAAAACTAATCTGCACACACCCTTTGATTGAGTAATTCCACTTCCCAGAATTTAACCTACCAATATACCTGTGCACATGTGAAATGACATACCCACAAGGTGGTTCTTGAAAGTAATAATTGTAGTGCCTAATGCTTACATAGAGTTTTCTATGTACCAGGCACTGTTAAGCCTTTATGTGCGTTAGTTCATTTCATCCTCACAGCAACTATAAGAGGTAGGTGGGCGCTACCATCAACTCTGTTAAAAGACAAGGGAGCTGAGAGGTACAGTGAGGTTAAGTAATTTGCCCAGTCATTTTTGTAGTGGCAAAAGACTGGAACCAAGCCAGTGTGCATCAGTTGAGGAGAAGCCACATAAGTTATGGCCAGCCACACGATGGAATATGAAGTGACAGCACTTGGAAAAATGCAGCTCTTTATGTTAAAGAAAGCTCCCCGAGACATAGTGTGTGTAAAGTGGAAAAAACAAGGTATAGAACGGTATCCATGGTTTGCTATTAACACTATCGCTGAGGGCAAAGCAAACTATATATAATATAACATAGACAGTATATATATGTTTATGCATAGAAAAATATATTTATATGCTTTTCCATGCATGAAATATCTCTGAACACATTAGGAAAAGAGCTCATAATGTTGGTTGCCTGTGCGAGAGAAAACTGGATTGCTGAGAGCTAGGGTGGGACATTTTCTCAAACACAGAAGACTCTATTGCTGTAATCGCTGTATATAAACCACTCACAGCTTGAGTAGGAAGACTAAATGACAAACCTATCACAAATAACTACAATAACCTTTTGAGAGACAGACAGTACAAAAACATATGGATGGAAACAACAAAAAGTTAAAAAGCTGGAGGGGGGTGGAGGTGGAGTTCAAGGGTAGAATTTCTGTTAGATTTTGCTTGCTTGTTTGTTTGTAAGCAGAGTCATCATATGTTTAAAATAATTGGTTATAAAATGTTTTTTGTGAGTCTCATGGTAACCTTAAATCAAAAACCTTACAACGGATACACAAAAAGTAAAAAGAAAGAAATTAAAACCCCCTCCAGAGAAAATCACTTTTAACAAAGGAAGACATTAAGGAAATAAGAAAGAAAGAGAGGACCACAAAACAATCAGAAATCAAATGATAACATGGCAGTACAAAGTCCTTACTTATCGATGATAACACGGAATGTGACTGGACTAAACTCTCCAATCAGAAGGCACAGAATGGCTGAGTGGATAAAAGAAACAAGAGCCAACCGTATGCTGCCTGCAGGAAACATATTTCACCTATAAAGATACATATAGACTGAAAAAGAGATGGAAAAAGATATTCCAGGCAAATGGAAACCAAAAGAGAGCAGAAGCAGCTTATACTTCTATCAGATAAAATAGATTTCATGACAAAAACTGTATAAAGAGACAAAGAAGGCCATTATATAATGATAAAGGGGTCAATTCAGCAAGAGGATATAAAAATTCTGAATATATACACACCCAACACTGGAGTACCCAGATATATAAAGCGAACATTATCAGAGCTAAAAAGAGACACAGACCCAATACAATAATCATTGGAGACCTTGACACTCCACTTTCAGCATTGGACAGAGCACCCAGACAGAAAATCCACAATGAAATACTATACTTAATCTGCACTATGGACCAAATGGACCTAATAGCTATTTACAGAACATTTCGTCCAACAGCTCCTCAGCTATTCTTCTCCTCAGCTCACGGATCGTTCTCAAGGATAGACCATATGTTAGGACACAAAACAAGCCTTTAAAAATTCAAAAAATTTGAAATCATACCAAATATTTTCTCTGACCACAATGGAATAAAACTAGAAATCGACAATAAGAGGAACATTGGAAACTATACAAACACATGGAAATGAAATGATATGCTCCTGAATGACCAGTGGGTCAATGACGAGATTAAGAAGGAAATTTAAAAATCCCTCAGAACAAATTAAAATGAAAACACAACGTATCAAAACCTACGAGATACAGCAAAGGGAGTAATAAGAGGAAAGTTTATAGCAATAACTGCCTACATCAAAAAAGTAGAAAAGCTTCAAATAAACAACTTAACAGTGCATCTCAAAGAACTAGAAAAACAAGGGCAAACCAAATGCAAAATTAGTAGAAGAAAAGAGCAGATCAGAGCAGAAATAAATGAAATTGAAACCAAAAAAAAATACAAAAGATCAATGAAACAGAAAGTTGGCTTTTTGAAAACATAAACAAAACTGACACACCTTTAGCCAGACTAAGAAGAAAAAGAGAGAAGACCCGAATAAATAAAATCAGAGATGAAAATGGAGGCATTACAACCGACACTGCAGAAATCTAAAGGATCATTAGAGACTACTATGAGAAACTCTATGCCGATAAATTGGAATGCCCAAAAGAAACAGATAAATTCCTAGACACACACAACCTCCCAAGATTAAACCAGGAAGAATGGACATACTTGAAACTCGGACTTGGTGGGGGAGGGGAGCAAGGGCAACATACGTAACCTAAACATCTGTACCCCCATAATATGCTGAAATAAAAAATATATATATTAAAAAAAAAACAGGAAGAAATCCATAACCTGAATAAACCGATAACAAGTGATGAGATAGAGGCAGTAATAAAAAGTCTCCCATCAAAGAAAATCTCAGGACCCAATGACCTCACTGTTGCATCCTACCAAGCATTCAAAGCACTAATACCAATCCTACTTAAACTATTCCAAAATATCAAGGAAGGAATACTCCCAAATTCTACAAGGCCTGTATCACCCTGATACCAAAACCAAACAAAGACACAACAAAAGAAGAAAATTAGAGACCAATATCATGGAATATAGATGCAAAAATCCTCAACAAAATACTAGCAAACAGAATTCAACAATATATTAAAAAGATTGTTCATCATGATCAAGTGGAATTCATCCCAGGGATGCAAGGATGGTTCAACATATGGAAATTAATCAATGTGATGCATCATATCAACAGAACGAAGGACAAAAACCATATGATCATTTCAATTGATGCTGAAAAAGCATTTGATAAAATTCAACATCCTTTCATGATAAAAACTCTCAAAAAACTGAGTATAGAAGGAAGTTACCTCAAGCACCACATGTACTCACCATCAAATTGGTATTAACTGATCAACACTTAGGTGCACACATGGTAGTAACATTCATCAGGTGTTGGGCAGATGGGAGGGGTAAGGAGGGGACGGGTATATAGACACCCAATGGGTGTGGTGCGCACCGTCTGGGGGATGGACATGCCTGAAGCTCTGACTCAGGTGGAGCAAAGGCAGTATATGTAACCTAAACATTTGTGCCCCCATAATATTCTGATTTGGAATCAACCTAAGTGTCATTGATAGATGAATGGATAAAGAAATTGTGGTACATATACACGGCGGAATATTATACAGCCACACAAAGGAATGAAATCCTGACATTTGAAACAACATAGATGGAACCAGAGAACATTATGTTAAGTAAAATAAGCCAAGCACAGAAAGACAAATCTTGCATGTTCTCACTCATATGTGGGAGCTAAATACTAAAAACAACTGATCTCATGGAGACAGAGTGTAGAATGATGGTTGCCACAGGCTGGGAAGGGTAGGAGGGAGGGTGGGATAAAGTGGTGATGGTTAATGGGTGCATAAAAATATACAGTTAGATAGAATGAACAGTATTTGATAACACACATGACTATAATCAATAATAAGTTACGGTATACCTTAAAATAACTGAAAGAGTGGAACTGGAATGTTCCCAACACAAAGAAATGATAAATGCCTAAGGTGCTGGATTCCCTAATTACCCTGATTTGATTAATTCATATTGTATGCCAGTATCAAAACAGCACATGTACCCTATTATGATATACAACTATTACATACCCATAATAACTTTTAAAATAATAATAATAAAACAAAACTGCACTGTTTTCAAAAGTGATTGCACCATTTTACATTCCCATCAGCTATGTGAGAGGATTACGGTTTCGCTACATCATTGCCAACAAGCGATACTGTGTTTTTCCTTTCCATCATTCCATGGGTTGTACAGTGGTATCTCGTTACAGTTTTAATTTGCCTTTCCCTAATAACTAACAATGTTGAGGATATTTTCTGTCTTCAAAAAATAAAATTTACAAGTTTGACACAGTAACTAACAGACATTGAGAGATGTCACTTAAAAATCAGGACCTCTGGTTTCTCTTCCCAAAATCAGAAAATCTGACAACACTGGGTCTGCAATCCATGTGTACAGATTTAACACACCTTTTCCAGAACCCTCAATTGCTTGTTTTTCTGGTGTAGAAAGGCAACACAATGCCTATACTGAATCACTAACACCTTCAGTGGGGTCTGGAGCGGCATCTTTTCATCAAACACACCAGTCATTTCAAGTCAAAGAAGAACATTCGTCTCGAGTGGAATAAGCGAAGTTATAAATGAGTTCAGGTGAGGTTCTACCACCAAATGAGTCTGCTGAAAAATGTACCAAAAACATTTTGGTTTTCAGAGCTTTGGGAATTTGGAATTGCAAATAAGGAGATAATGGGTCTGTAACATCTGTTCCTTCTAAGGAAGGTGTGTGTTTTCCAGATGCACACGGTCCTGGTGTATACAACTGGCCTGACCCCTGAAGCCATTTCCCTCTTGTCCCCGTGGTACGTGGTGTTGTAGGAGTAGGCTCGCCATACATTTAAATGCATTCGTTTCCCTTTAAAGATGCTGAGGTCTGCTCAGCTCCCCCCACACACACCCACCTTGGAGCCTTCCTGTACTTAAAGACAGGAAGGAAAACAGGCCTGAGCTCTTTACAGAGCAAACAAACCTGCCCCTTTTCCTAGCTGAGCTCGCCCGGGCAATCCCACCAGGACCCCCCAACATCCTCTCCAGTGCAACAGGCCGGTTCCACATGTTAATAAAAGCTGACTGTTTCAAAGCCTGCTGGCAAATCTTATTAAAGTAATCCCCCTTCCTGAACCCAAATTATTACAGCCACCTTTATGGTAGAATAAAAATTAATTTTCTCAGCTATAATAAGAACGATAAGAATGAATCACTTGGGACCAAATAAAGATTACAATTAGCTCCAACAGAATAAATCTAAATTTAACGTAGGCCAGCAATTTATTTGCTCCTATTTTCTCCCTGGTGCCATATGAGTGAGACTGCTGGGGTTAGACGCCCTCGCCAGCTGGGCCCCTGTGATACAGTGACAGCAAGGCTCTGGGAGGGTGGTGGGGCTCCAAGCCAGCACCCCAAAGGCTGATGGCTTAGTGCAGGACTCAGAGACATTATGGAAGATTCCAGGGAAGGGAGGCCAGTTCTTGTGAGAAACAGTGAATTGCATTTCCCCAAGGCCAGTGGCTCCCTGCCCCATCACTGTGGACCTGTGTGATTATTGGACCACTCCGCATCCATCCCCCTCCTGGTAACTGTCCCCCATTTTCCTTTGGGAGCTACCTTCTTTCTCTCTCCACGTCTCAGGCAGCAGTGGTTCCACTCTCCTTTCCAGGACTGAGTACCTGACCCAGGCCTGGCCAATCAGAGACTCAGTGTAGCCCAGCAATAATGAGGTGTAGGACTTCTGTTTGAAATATTTGACAAGAATTCTTTATTACCTTTGGCCTTTACTAAGAAGGCATCTTATCCCTATATGGATGCATAAAATTAAGCCAATCCTCAGAGGAGATACAAGACAAAGAAAGATATTAGGTCCTGTGGTACTATTTGATCCCCTGGATCAAGCCATACCTGAAGTTGTAGCCTTCTGCTTTTCAACTCTCTGAGTCAATACATTCCCATTTTCCCCGCTTAATATTTTCTGTCTCTTGAAACCAAAATTGCCCTTACTGATATAATTGCTTCTCGGGATTTCACAGACAAATGATTCCATCATTAAACTGGGTTCTGTGTGATACTATAATAAAGGAGGTGTCAGACTTTTTAAAGGGTTGGGGAAACAAGATTTCACTCACCAGGACACAATATCCTGGATCTAGTTTCCAGGCACGTGAGAGAGAAAGGGGGTGATACACAGAGCATGGCTGTCCCATCAACACCGTGGGGGCTCCCTCAGGGTTACCTGGTCAAGGAGCTCAATTTCCCACAGGACCAGGGGGTTTTCTCTGCAGCAGGAAGGGTGGCCCCTAGCCTCAGCTTCCCCATGCCCTGAAGTCCCCAGGTGTGGGCTGCTGGCTTCCCCAGCGATGTCCATAAATCCAAACTGACTGGTGTCTCACAGCCTGAGAGTCCCCCACTACGAAGGTTGCTTCCTCTCACTTGCTGGATCGAAACAGAGGTGAGCAGGGTGGTACGCCCCCATGCAGTGTTCACCTCGTGACCTTGCAGACTTCATCCCGCACCTGGCACACCACAGGTGGCCAGCTGGACAGCTGCTGCTTTTGTGACAAGGAGGAACATGCATGTTTCTGAAAAGGCTCTTCTTTGGGGCACCTTGGGCTCTCTCTTGGTTTGAACAGAGCCCCCGCCCTCTGGGTTCCTGCCTTACCATCTTCAGAGAGAAACACCTGCCCCAAAGCGGAGGGTGGACAGGCTGCCCCAACCACTCTGCGTCACTGACAAGGTTGGCGCCCACCTCAGCAGGGTGGGGAGGGGAGTCTGAGGCCACTGTCGGCCATGGGATCTGGGATGGGGACAGGGTTAGTTTGTGGCCACAAACAGGGCAGCAGTGTGTGTGACCCAAAGAGATGAAAAGGCTTCCAGCCAGCGTGGTTCAAAAGCAACCAGTCCTCATGGGCTTTGATTTGAGGCAGCCTGGTTGACGGGTTAGGTCAGGCTGTGTCCTCATCATTTCTCCCTCTGCCTTCCCTCCACCTTCCTGTCCCTCTCACTGTGTGGATGAAATTATTGCTCACTACCATCACTGACAGCATCTGCTCTGTCCTGTACACGCGCTACATCCCAGCTCTGAGCTAAACACATGACCTGCACCATCACTGGACCGATCTTGGCACCAGCCCTGTGAGCCGTAGTTACAGGGACTAAATTCTCCCCATTTTACAGTGGAGGAAACTGACACACAGCTCTTATCTCAGGTCACCAGGACAAAACCAGGACCCAAACCACCTCCATCTGCTGCTCTCACCACTGCTCCACCCTGCCCACCTGAAACTGAGGTTATGCGATGGCTGCTGGGGACAACCAGGGAATCCCAGAGAGTCAAAGCCAGCAGGGAAGGCCAAGGACGTCCAGTCCAGTAACTTCCAGGCTTACTTTCTTCCTTAGCTATGCAAACTTGTATTCAAACAAAATATTTTTAAAATTTATCATGCGATATGTAAGATTTACAAAACGGTGTTTGCAATACAATGAATACATGTGTACCAACCATCTAACCTAAGAAATAAGTCATTGCAAATACAGTTGAAGCTTCCTCAACTTGGGGTTCATCATGTATATTTTTTTTACTTTTATTACAGCATATAATGTCTACTTATGCTATGACATGTTGCATCATTTCTAAACTTTTAAGCTTTATATAAATAGTATTATTGTCTGTGATCCTACAACTGGCATTTTCTACTCGATACTGTATTTGTGGAAGTCATATTGATACACATTGCTGTAACCCACTCACTTTGCTACTGTTTGATATCCCATTGTATGGAAATACCATATGGATACATTCTCCTGCTGAGATCTCTAAACTGCTTCCAAGTTTCTGTGATTATATGCAATGTTTTAAGAAACAATTCTCATACAAGTCTCTTTGTTTACATTTGCATTTCTACTTACCTAGGAGTGGAGTTTCTGAATTGGTTGGAGGGGGAAACCCTCATTTGGAAAGCCACTGAAGAGAACCACTGAGAGCTCTCGGGAGGAAGCAGCGAGGATGGGTCTGGAGCTCCGGCATCAGGCCCACCACCCCTCCTGGCACCCCCAGAATGGAAGTCTCAGGGGGAAGTCACCAGCAAGGAAGGTAACTTGCCAGTGGCCACTCACCATGGAAATGCTGGGGCCAAAACCCAAAGTCCTGCTCTCAGCCCAAGAAGAGGCAGGGACAAGAGGCTGGAACAGAACACCCCCTCTTCTCGGTTCTGCCCATCTGGCAAAGCTCACGGATGCGTGTTGCCGTTGTGTGGTGCTTTTGCGCTTCCACTGCTTACGGGCCGGTGGAGGAGCCTCCTTCTATGTAGATGCACTTGAGGCACCAGGTGAATGTAAATATCAGTGCCTGATGTCTACACAGTGCTCAGTCTGTGCCGGGCTGTTCCAATTGCTTCACACGCACTAGCCCATCCTGATCCTCCCAGCAAGCCTAGTACTGTGATCAGCTCCCCTTGATGGGGAACCTGAGGTACAGAGAGCTTAAGTCACTTGCCCAAGGTCAGCAGTGGGTGTCTCCACAAGGCAGACGATGATGAGGGGGACTGTCCCCGAGCTGGGAAAGCTGGCACTGCTGCTTCCACTGAACCCTCCCACAGGTCACCAGCCACGGGGTCTCCTGTTCACTCCCATCCTTATCACCCCTTAACAATCAAGAGGCGAGTGACACAGAATCCGGGGCTCCCATCCCAGCTCCACTGCTTTCTAGTTGTGTGACCCAGGGCAAGTCGCTTCCTGTTTCTGTGCCTCAGTCTCCTCATCTGTAAAATAAGGACGATGGTCTCCACCACATTGTGGCTGTCATGAGGATTAAATGATGTAAGACACGGAGTGTTTAGCGCGTGGCTG